>WIPJ01000156.1:235791-257450 GCA_018155075.1 Cassiopea andromeda
CTATTTTAATTTATTTGGAAAACTCATTTTATCGAAAAGATGCAAAAATATTGCACATTGGCTAAACTACGGAAGTTATCTGGGGGTAGATACTCTTAAATCAGACTTTCTAAAGTAGGTGCATACGTTAGTGCTATGACATTTGGAGGCAAAGTAGATACTTGCATGGAATACTGATTTTCTCTACACGGACCTGGGCGTGACACCATAATCTCTGGAATGTTTTATCATACGAGAAATTGATATCCTATAGCAGTAGTGGGCAACCTATGGCTCACGAGCCATATCGGGCTCTTTTCAAGACTTCATTTAGCTCTCTGGCTCACAGACAAATCTTTTATCGAAAAATAGCGACCACCTCCAGTATGGTGTTCCAAAGTTACTATTGGTGTAGTCTTCAGGTTTCATATAGCTCGACAGAACATTGACTAAGTCAGTATCGAACAGACGATTTTGCGGTGCCGTGTGACATCCATATCGTATGGCTCTCATGGAAATTCATTTTGAAGTCTGAGACTTTCATGGCTCTCTCTCAGTCAAAAAGGTTCGCGACCCCTGTTCTATAGCATTCACCATTGCCAGTGGAGATGTTATCCAGGGTGTAGCTATTGGAGGGAGTGTTGGGTATCACACCCATAACATCCGATAACCTCATAAGTACGTTTACATTCAGTGAATCTTGACGGTACATGGCTAATGATGTAATCAAAGGAGTGTCGAAAAGATCGCTTCTAGCATCAACACACCCGATGAAAATATGGAGCTCATGCTAGGGAAATTCAGTCATTCTGTCGGGAAATTTTTACTTAGCACCCCCCTCCTTTCTTGATAAAGAGGACTCTCTTATGTTGTCTGCAATCACCAGTGATGAATAAAAGTGTTGCATACGAAAATTGGTGATAATTGCATTCAGCATTGTTATTCTGTAATTAACTCAACCATAGGTTTTTTTGAAGTCGACTACTATCTCCTAAAAGGGGTGCTCTTTCCTCGATTAGTCTATCTTTTAAGAGCTCCTCCTGTAGGAAATTTCCTGCTGACGACTCTCTCAGTTGTTTCATATTGTTTTTGTTGAATTTTATTGTTAGTTTTGAGTCTCGGTGAGATATTTTAATATGCGAACTTGCATGTAGTGGGATCTTGAAATTAGAGGAATTGGAATGTACTGTTTTCTTCTCAGGGGAGGATAGTTTGAAGGGTGAAAGTACACTAGATGTTGGCGGTGATATCGCTAGTATTTCAAAACCTCGATCAAGACCAAGCAGTGGTCGAAGGGCAGAAGCACAACAGGCAGCTGATGATGGCCATCCTGCTTCGATTCGCACAGCATCTGCTGGAAGAAGGAAAGGAAAGCATGTGAAAAAAGATGATGAATTGATAGATGATGGTGAAAAGTAAGCTGCAGTTATTATTGATCTCAATTAGTCCACTGCAGTAGAAATGATAACTTTACCTCTGTTAGGCTTTGTTTGAAATTCTGCTCATCTACACTTGCGGATCAAAAGCATTGCACAGTTTGTTCGAAATGGCTGCCACAAAATCAAGATTTCTTCGAAGACTGTCCATAGCCATGTGCTCTACTTCATTATCATATTCCTTATGACCATGATTTTGGCGGCAGAAGCATTTCAATGTCTTGGTGCGTGACTGTTGAAGCACAGTGAATCAATGTTTTAATCTCTTTGGCCTTTCCAACCGCTAGCAAACAAGTGCGCCTGGGTCAAAAGAATTGCCGTGTGTAGTAATGAGAGGTCATCCACCAATGCATAACAAAATGTGCAGTTCTAAAAGGATTTGTGCAGTTCAAACAAATAGCATTTGCAGTTTACAAGCTAATTGTTTTGTGACCCTAGGCAATGAGAAGTAAATAGCAGTAAAAATGGTAGATTTAGATATGAGCTGATACGAGAGACACAACCATAAATAGAATTGTTAGCGGTAGTGGCATTAATCTACTCCTGACAAAAACCAGACAATCCAATCCCATCTGCAGCCAAAAGAGCACAGCATCGCTGGATTTTATGTTAAGTTCTAAATTTTTCTGAAGAATACCTGGTCACCCGATAAAATATTAATAGATCGTAGTTTTTTGTTGTCCCTCAACTACTTATTTATAATCTGTTAATTCAGACTCTGATCAATTCTTATTTCAATCCTTAAATATGGACGTATTACCAACATGAGAGGATTTGATATGTGTACCATATTTTGCTGACAGATATCCGCCTTGATATAATTGAGCAACCTGTGCGATACTTTTGATCCCCAAGTGTACTACGCTTCAAAATTGAACACACCATGAAGAGTTGATAGTACTTGTATCCTGGATATAGTATACAACTTAGTGCTCATAGTTTATCAAAGTGTTGCCGTGAATTTGGGACCTCAGTTAATTATAGTTTCATTTTGTAATGGGAATTTTTCTATTTGAGCTCTAAGTTTCAAGTGTCTACTAACAGTGTATGTCCAGTTGGTATATAGAATTTGAATTGTTTCTCTTGGATTTATTTTCTTCATCTTAGGGATGAGCCAGTGTCTTTATACGAAGGCTCAAAACGCAAGGTAACTTCGAGTGCTACTTTCATTTTATAAGAAGATATTTTTGTTTGATTTGAATAAGAGCATAGTTACGGATTTCTTTCACTGTCCAGGCTTGAGAAGTCAATAGGTAATTTTGTAAGACATTAACGATGTTCACTACGTAAATTCTCGAATCGGGCCCTCGAATAAATCCCCACCCTAGAGCTGCAATCGTTAATAAGCCCCCACCGACTATGCCCCTACCCAAGGATGTGACTGCACCTATTTGAGGAGGGTCTGTTAGTGCTTTATAGAGCTTGGAAAGGAAAAATTATTTATTAATTAACAAAAATTGGCCTGTTGTTTAAAAAGTACCCTATTGCTTGTATGTATAGCACCCAACTGGAATATGACCAACTACCAGGAAAATGCTTAAAGGCCCCCCTCGATTCAGCCCCCTTCGAATAAGCACCTATGAAAAAGTCCAAAAAATATTTAAGCCCCCAGGGGAGCTAATTCGAGGATTTACGGTATTTAAGGGAGAACGTGACACCCTGCCAAGTATGGTGATGGATTGATGATATTGCATGTTGCGGCGAAGGACCACGTGACCCCCTGAGGGGCATGGCTGGATTGCAAGGCAAAATTTTTAGCAAGATTTGCGAAAAATGATTGTGAAAAATTGATCGCAAACTTACGCTAGGCTGCACAGTTCAATAAAAGAAGGAAGGTAGAACCGTGCAGCCTAGCATAGGTTTGCGATCATTTTTTCACAATCATTTGTCGCTCTAGCACGTATTTACTGAAAGGCCTATCATTTAATCATCCTTGTTTTATCCTTCTAGACTCCTTCGAGTGGTAGAAGATCCAAGGTAGATGTTGTGCCCGCACCTATGGAGAAAGGAACCCAAGAATTTTCACAAAGAAGGAAGTTTCGGGAATTGGTGGATGATGAGTTAGAGCAATCGCTGAATTCAATAAATATATTTGATCATTCGCACCGTGGCAGAATTACTTCTGATCTTGATTTAGAGAAAGATCAAGGTACTATCGTTTCTACGTATTTTTTAATTATGCATTACTGTACACGTGTTTTTGCAAGAAAAGGCTTATAAGAAACTGAGGCTCAAGTGGCCAAAATCTTAAAAAATCCTACGAAAATCACAATGTTCAGTTTCCAAAGTTAAGTTAGTGCTTTTGTTGGCCAAAATGGATATTGCGTCATTACTACATTTGAAATGCTAGAGATGGAATTCAAATTCGAGTATACAAGATAAACAAAGAAAATGTAACCCATTTTAGCCAGTTTGTTTCAGTAGAAGTTAAGACAATTTAAGAAAGTTTCAGGCTCAATTTTGGGAAGAGTTAGGAAAATTGAGGCTCTGGCAAAATCACTTTCTTATAGAAAAAATATGTAATTTACTATTCCAATTAAAAATTACAATCAGAAATTTGCGAAGTTTTTGAATCGCATAAGGATGAGAACGACATTGCATAATCGCATGTTTTATAAGTAAATGGTTGACTTCCAACAAAAACTTTAGGTAATGTTGTTACTTTAGTGTCTCTAAAAGAAAGGGGGTGGCAATAGCAGGGGAGTTCATATTGGCCAATGTTTAATAGAAGGGGGGTGTGCGAATAGAAGTGAGGAGTGTTAATGTCGGCTAGTTTTCAGCAAAAAAAGGTGCTAGCAGAAGGGTGTATGCGTGTCGGCAGCTTTCAATAGAAAAGGAGTGCTAAGAGAAGGTGGTGAAAAGTAATTTAATTTTCTGCGCGTTCTGATAATCATCGATTTGTAAAATTTAATAGAAGGGGGTGTTAATAAGCGACAGGAAGGAAAATTCTCCTTAAATTAATAGACTGGTGGCCCCGTATATTAGGGTCTATTAGTAGTTCAGATCTACTGGAATCTTTATCTCAGTCCTTCTATTCAGTTAATTTTTACTATCACCCTTGGATTTTGCAAAGTCAACTTATTTGACTTTCATACAAAGCTTTCATTTCTCATTTCATTTCCAAATTATTTTTGCACAATATGCCCTTCGGCTACCTTAAAATGAATAAGACAATGGAGCATCTAATTTATGATTTCCACTAGCAGTTGTACATTTTGTACTTTCAACTAATTTGCTTTCATACAGCTTTCATGTTTGATGTTATTTTCAAGTTATTTTGCCCAATGCACCCTTAGGTTACCTTAAAATGAATTAAATACCTCATTTTCGATCTGGTATGAAATCTTTTCGGATTCATGCGTCTCACGATACCGTATTCATTCTATGTTGATTTGATATCGGATTCGTCATCACGATCGTGTGGATAAAAGAGCAATACGGTACGAAAATATATTGGATTCATCTGAATCCGATATCGTGCAAACAGGGTCTTGTATCTGTGTGCCTTGATATTGAGATAAAAGCTCACTGACAGTTTAATGTATTTTTGTTCCTATAGGAGATGCATTGGACCATTTGATAAAACCTCTTGCGGCAATAAGTGAAGCTCACTCCAACAAGTCTCTTTCCGATGAGAACACTGAAGACATATCTGAAATCAGGTGAGCCTTGGTTGCATTGGTAATCTATGTCCTATTTAGTGATACATATTGTGTTTGGTTGTATGTGGTCTGTTTGGGTATACACGTATTTTTTCATTTCATTTCATTTTTTAATTGTTTTAGGAGGATTGCCCTTCAGCATTGCTCCTTGAAAATTATTACACGTTTTGTTTTAAGAAAACCACCATTTTGCCTAACCCTCAATTTTCTTAATCTTTCCCGAAATTGAGCCTGAGATTTTCTTAAATTTTTATTAACTTTTTCTGAAAGAAACTGGCTAAAATGGGTTAAACATTAGTTATTAATATTGTATACTTGAATTTCAATTCCATCGTTAACATTTTGAATGCAATATTGATGAAATATCGATTTTTGGCCAATAAAAACACTTTATTTTGAAAATTGAGCCTCGTGATTTTCTTACGATTTTCTAAAGATTTTTGACCATTTCAGCTTCATTTTCTTATAAACTTTTTTCTTATTAAAAAAACGTGTAGTTGAAGTAAAATCCTAATTTTAAAGCACTAGTTCTAATTACTGTTGACTAATGTTTAATTGACTAATGTTTAATAACTGACCAGATCAAAATAGCACAAAACTTCCAGAAAAATATAGGAATCGAATAAATATCGTTGTGCAAGCATGGTCTTTAGCGTCAATTTAACCGTGTGAAAAGTTTGAGCTCTTCTGCAGTCATTTGGCAGTGAGTTCCTAATATGAGCCCCCATGGATGCAAAGCTGGTTTGCCTAAATTTCGTTAGGTACCTTTGATTTGTCTATTGTTAATACATAAACAAGAAGCAAGCTTTCTGCCTTCATCTATTAAGTTTCTTGATATTTTGTGATATCCAGCCGTAAATGTTTCTTAACTGTTTCCTAAATTCAGATCAAGCAACTGTGATACAAGAAATATGATGTGGAGGTTTTGTGAGGCATTAGTGGATGCTGTTTTTGTTTTTTCTGGCTTGATCGAAACCTTTTTTTAAAAATAAGTTTTTTAAGCTATTATTTGAAACTCAGCCTGCCTGTTCCGTAAATGTTTCTAAATTTTTGCGTAATTTGAGCCTCATGTTCCTTGTAAGAAAAACACGTGTATGCATTCAGTTTGGCAGTATACATCCAATTTGCTTTACAAATGTAGCGAGTATAAGATGATTGTCAACATTGACCATTTATCATTTTATTGATATCTATGCTTAACAAGCAGCAATTTCCATTTTATCGTTGTTATGAACTTCCTACTAAAAACGTTGGTAGACACACCCTGGAAATTGCTGGTTGGGGATTTAGGTTGGGGCTGGTGAACTGGAAAATTCCTTGCACAACATAATATTTAGGAAGACAGAAGATGATATACGATCAAAATGAGTGGTTATATGCCTTTGATTAGTCTTTTTTTAGTGCAAGGGTCATGCCTAAAATAGAAAATGTCATTAGAGTAGCCTTGCTGTGATATTAATGACTGCAATACGTATACGGAAAATTTCAATTGAATGCTGCCATTATAATTATTCAAGATTTGAGGTACACTGATATTCGTAGTTGTAATATAGTTTGTAATATAACTTGAGTGATGGCCCAGTGGTAGAGCGTCTGCCTCACAACCGGTAGGTCGTAGGTTCGAGCCCCGGCCGAGTCATACCAAAGACTTTAAAAACGGTACTCAGTGCCTTCTCGTCTGGAGCTCGACATATGAGAATGGAGTGGGAAAGTTAAACTCGCGGAGCTACCAGCCCCTTGCTTTAGCTTTCACTGCATTCGCAGACGCGTGGCCTAGGGCTATAGAAACGGAGATAGGTGCCGCCCTATGCCCCATTGGGCGCAGGAAAGGACTTTGACTTTTTGAATATAGTCTGTATTATCTTCCAAAGAATAGAACTAATTTCAAGAAAATGAATGGAAGAGATGGTGAAGCACTATGATATCCATTCATGAAAAATATTATTAACCCAGTTATTTGAGTTTGTGTTTTCATACTGTTTAGTGTTTTTATATTGGCTACAATACTTATGTATTCCTTCTAGACCAATGTCAGTTTATTACTAGCTTATGAAGGCTTAGTTTCTTTTATGATTACTTTGCTTGTACAATTTCTATGAACGGGAGGATATGGGTTATCCAGCAGTATCATACAAGGCTGCAGGAAGATAGGAGTCATCAATGTATGATGTGCGGTAGGGGAAGGGAGGTGTTAAATGCTTGATCTTCTATGGTATGTTGCGCCTTGAATAGGTAGGAACAATCTTCAAAGTACTTAGAACTGCACTATGTCAGGTATTTTGCCATGTATGTTGTACCTTTGTAATTTTAGGAGACAACTCGAAAATGAGAGTGTGTTGTTCCATACACTTAGATATATAAAAGACTTTAGTTTTGGCTGTAGAAAGAAATTTACCAGTGTGAAATTGATAGACAATATCCTTGCGCACCTATTTCCTTCACATATTGATATGACATGTTCTGTTGCAGTACGGCCTTCGAAATACCTACATTACCAAGTGGTCACACTTTGGTACTAAATTTGAGAACAACTTGGGGTGACAAGCATTACATTGGCTTGAATGGTATAGAAGTCTTCACTGATAAAGGAGAACTAGCTAACATATCAGATGTAAGTAACTCAAATTCACTAAATGTTTTAGTTTAAATCTTAGGCAATGCTTCTTTATGAGCCTTTTCCCTGCTAACGTGTGATTTTGAAGTAAATTTTGCAGACTTTCTAAGACTTTCATATATATGCGCTGGTAGTTGCCTGCATGTTATGAGATCTCCATTTCAATTAATTGTTCCTGTTACCCATATGTATTAGCGAGGAAGGTACGCGATATCTAAGGAATCAATAGCATCTTTTCAGTAGAGAATTTCAGCGAAACGACTTAGAGCCAATAGCAAAGTCCCAATGAAGGAAGGTTTATGAAAAGGAAGAAAGGTCAAATAAATAGAGAGATAGGATCAAGTTTATAGATTAGCATAGCCATCAATATTTGGGTTTTACAACGTCATTTAGAGACTGTTTCTTAGGTATTTACTGTTTTGATAAGAATCGACATTAATTGTAAGTCATAGTCTGCACTTATTCTCTCTTCAAGGCTCCCTGCTTCATGGAGTGTAGCAGCCCTGAATCTCCATTTTCTGACTTATCTCGTAAGCTTTGCTATGGTTAACTCCAATCAGAGTGAATAATAAGATGTTACTTTTAGATCTCAGCGAATCCTGCGGACATTAATATACTACCAGAATATGACCACGACCCAAGAGTTGTTACAAATCTCATTGATGGGGTATACATGACAAGGTATGAAGTACTTAACTCCTTTTTTATAGGAACCAGTCAAATTGAGGTTGGCTGTTCTTAATTTTTCCGAAATTTTGAGGCTGAATTGCTCTTAGTTTGTTCTTAAATTGGCATGGTGTAGGCAATTAAAAAATACATAGAAAGGCAATACGCAAACACCATTGAATGTTTTGATTGGTTTAGAGCCCATTAGAAAAGTGCTACATCCGAGATTGTCTCTCCTGCATATCATTGTTTCTTGTTGAAAACAGTTTATAAGCAACTGTAAATAAACCATGACCCCGTTTACTCCAGTACGATTCCACACAAGTTCGTTTCCACAAAAGCTCACTTGCGCGTCCCGTTCACACGAGACCTGTGAAGCTGTACCCGTAAAAAGGTTTACCTAACTGAACATTATGGAGTTCACCTAGGAAAGTGAACTTTTATGGAACAGAACTCCTCTGGTCTCGTGTGAACGCTTGAAAGTGAACTTTTCTGAGTTCAGTATCACATCGAGGTTGCTATTCGGCCAATTCTCAGCTTCCTCGTTGCAACATGGAATTTGGAAATCTCTTTATAACATTCTTGATAGTTAACATCGAGCGAAAGGAAGGAAGCCCTCACATCATCAGCTCATTTCATGTACAGTAGACTATGCCTACACATTTTTGAATAGCACAGCAGATTTCCCAGAAGACCAGGTCTCGTGTGAGCGGAAAGCCAAATTGCACTTTTTTGAAACTCGTCTCGTGTAAACGCAAAAGTGAACTCTTTTGCAACCGAACTGTTGTGGAACCATACTCAGTATAAACGGGGTCAATGTTAGCACAGTATCTAGTTTCGCAATGGGAAATTAATTCGCAAAAGCCAAAGAAGAGAAGTGACAAGGCTGTGAATTCTCCTGAGGCTAGCAAGAGAAAGACATTTCATTTCTATATGTTAATGAAAAGCTTGTGCATCATTGTCCAGATATAAATGTTTCAACAGTGCTTCAGTCCTAGCCTCGTTCTTAATTTGTGTATTGAGCTTGCTTATCTAGGCAATGCATGTTTGCTTGCCGTCAACATTGGCTTGCACAGGAATTGTGATGGTAGTAGCAAAGAAATCATTTGATAGGTCCTATTAATACATTCAACCTGGCATTCGACCCTAAGTGGTCTAGACTAGCTGTTTTAGCCAGTTTTCCTGGGACAAGTAGTGAACGGCATCTACTAGTACTGAAGGAAATTCTACTAGTCCTGTCTTCCACCTATCAAACATGTAATTCACACATTAAAAGCCATGACAGTGCATGAATCACTGTGTTAATCTTTACCATGTACACCAATGAAAGTATAGTAACAGTTTCATATCTTTTTGAAGTGGATTCATTTGAGAATGTTCAACACACATAGTAGGGCTGATCAGCCCTCTGGGCATCCTGCAGCCAGTCAATGCTCGTTCTTCATGCAGCAAAATCAGGTTTAAATTCACAGGCTACCACTAACTCAAGATTTCAATTGTTTTGTGGCTAATATTGGTCGGTTTAGACGAGTGGACGACCCTACGTTTCGAGCACTGGACCCTGGTTAATTTTAACTCAGTGCAAGCTTTGCTTCTTGCACACCTAAGTTAAGAAATCACATAGCATTCTCAAGGGCACATGATGACATATTCTGGCCTACACAAAGGTAATGATAGTGATATATTTTATAACGTACCCCTTTGTTGTACAATACTCTGCGGCGAGCACAAAAAGTACAAGTAACAAAAGTAATAATTACGGCAAATCAAATATAGCTTTGAATTGCAATAAAGTTTCTTATAATTTCAGTATTTGCTTTTAAAATGTGCTTAGCAATTAAATGCTTGCTCAAAAACTGAGCTTTTGCTGCCATCGTGAAAAACACTTCTGAAAAGTATTTAACCGTCTAGAGCACAATGGCCTCCCAAACATTCTAATTCAGCACACAAAGATATTCATAGGAACTCTATCTAGTAATTTCGAACGCATTGATTTGGCGGAGAAACCTCTCTCGCCATCCTTTCACAGATGTGAAAAATATAAGGTATGAATTCAAAACCAAGCTCAGCAATGATGAAATGCCCTCCGATAAACAAATGTAATTTGATTCAAAGTGTTTACGAAGTTTGGTTTCTAATATCGCAAGATTACTTCCATCAACTTTAGGCCCTGGCCAAACGACTGGATTTTTCACTCGACTTTTTGCTCGACAAAACATCGAGGGAAAAATGAGCTTTTTAGTCACTTTTTTGAGTGAGTCGAGTGGAGTCGAGTGATATAGAATGAAGTTTGATCTTTGTCAAAAAAGTCGAACAAAAGATTTGTTGTTGAGTAAAAATCGACCCGTCTGGCCATCTTTTCGAGGAAATCGAGTGAAAGCATGCGCAGCAGCGTCGCATTGGGCGGGCAAATAGTTGTAATGGTAAATATGTTTAGCTGATATACATTGCGAAAATGAGTAGTTGAAAAGTTGAGAGAAAAGTCGAGTGAAAATTCGAGTCGTTTGGCCTCACTTGCTCGACTACGCTCAACTTTGAGATCAAATGTTGAGGAAAATATCGATTGAAAAAATCGAGTCGTTTGGCCAGGGCCTTACGCTTCTACTCCAAGAAGGCTTGAAGCTGTCAAAAAATGCGTGGCTACCCATCAAACTATTTAATAAAGATCTGTTTCAACAAGAGTTTCTTGCGACAAAGTTTAACTTTCGAATCTTCAAAGTGTACTTTGTTATTACCTGTATTTTGACTTTTTGTTGTTGAACATTTCCTGTTGTAATTTGTTTCTACCGTATGTACTCGAAAATAGCCCTACCTCGAATATAAGCCTAGTCCCAACTTTGGCCAATGACTATTGACTATTGAATTGACTATTTCTGCAGGAGCCCGTATATAAGCCTACGATATAAGTTGCTAACTTGGTTTTTTCCGTCATTGTGACGTGGAAAAAAGAGATTATGCTGTTTCTTTCATGTATTTAAGGCTTTTACATGTTCGCTATTACATGCAGAAATCCTCATATGAGCACATGTTCGCTGTTGCATGCAAAATTCTCCATATAAGCACATCTCCACACCTGAACCTTTGGTCATCTTGCGTTGCATTGTGACAAAATTCCTCCATTTCAGTTACTCAAAGTTTTGTGTACTATTTCGAAAAGTAAAATTTGGAAAGAAAACTAGGCTTATATTCAAGTACGTACGATAATTTGCATAACCACTTACCAAGTTGATCGTCCGCCATTACATAATCTTTGAAGCGGTGAAATACTTTCCGAACGTTCTGTTCTTGTATTGCTTAAGGTAGAGAGGCCTAACATTCTATCTACAACGCACTGCATATTCAAATGCTTTCTTGCCAAAAGTTTCGGCTAGAGTATTTCAGATTTCAAGTATGGACAACTCTGCTGATGAAAACGTTCTGGAAACGTTTTTGCTGATCAATACAGGGTCTTTACTGGTTGTGTGCAGTTTTAGAAAGTAATGGAAATTGAAAATACCAGTACCTGGAAAGTTTTTTGAAAAAAGAGGAATTTCAAAATGGCTATGGAAAAGTTTTGGATTTGCATCTGGAAAATTTCTATTAATATCCTAAGATAGATGTAACTTAGTTTGTTATTAAGTATCGTATATGTTATGTTTGTTCATTTTACTATTTATAATAAAAGACACAATCCACCTCAAAATTGGTATAAAATATTTCGTCGAAAATTGCGTTTTTCTATAGTTATGGTCTGTCCAATCGCGAATTAAAATGAGTTTTATGGTTTGGAAATTTGGTTATTGGGCTTTAGAAGTTTTGGAAATATTTCTAAAAGAGTTTGTATGAACCTTGTCAATACCTAATTTAAACAAGCCGGTTCACAATTGCTCACGCATTTAGATACTAAAATGGAACTTTTTTGCGTTAGTATATCGCTACTTTACCCGTGTAAAATTGCGTTGAAAATGCATTAAAAAATTGCACGAACAGCTGGAGCTTGCTGTGGCATGCATTTTTTGGCAGCATGGTAGCTTTAAGTTTGGTCTATACTCTTCCTTTTATATAAGAACCAGTAACATTGAGGTTTAGGTTTGCTATTCTTAATTTCCTCAAAATTTCGAGACTTATTTTTTCTTAATTTGTTCTTAAATTAGGAGTGAGTAGGCCATTGAGAAAGACAATATACTAGACAACATTGGATGTTTTGATTGATTGAGAGCCAGATGTTACAACCAAGATGATCTCTCTTGCATATTAATGCTTTTGTCAAATCAAGTTTATAAGTAATTATGAATCGACAATGTCAGCACAGTATCTAGGTTTGGTAGGAGCAACTAATTTGCAAAAATGAAAAACAAAAAGTATCAAGGCCATCAATTCTTATTCAGGTTAAAAAGGAAAGAACGTTTCTTGTCTATTTGTTGGTTGAAAGCCTCTGCATCCTTTTCCAGGAATAAATTTTATGACAAGGCTTCAGGCTCAGCCTTGTTCTTAATTTTCCACAAAATTTCAGCGTTGTGTTTTTATAAAAAGAGTGTTATTAATAATTAGATAATTGCAAGTTTCATACAATGTGGGTGCCAGATGACTGCTACTCCTTTCTTGCTGTGGTTGACACAGAAGCCTGTATAGGGTTTATGTTTTCAACCCATTTTATTGTTGATAGAAAAGGTGGATAGCAATGAATTATGTGGTTAAATGTTTGATTAAATGCAATTGTAACATTCAATTTTGTCTGGCACGGTGTTTGATCTTTCAATACCATGTTTTAGTTAATTATACAGAATTTTAATGTGAAGTTCTTATTCTAAATCTTGAGATAACATTTAGCGTTATCACCCATGCAAACTGAGCATGTAGAGATGTGGCATGGAAAATGTTCTTAACTTTAGAGTTTAGTTACTGCTTGAGGCAAGTTTGATGGGCGAGGTGGCATAGTGGTTAGAGCGCATACCTCTCGCGTGGAAGGTCTACGGTTCGAGTCCGACTAGATACCCTGACTGAACGCTAGCTCACTTTCCACCCAGCAGCGAATAGGCACATGTTGGAAAAACTGTGGAGATAAAGGCAGCGAGAAAAGGAACTGGCCACCCTACTTCACATGCCGATTGCTCAGGATAAGTGTCCTCTCTAACAGGCACTTCCCTACGTACGAAAGTATACGGGACTACCATTACTTTTGTATCGTGCAATCAAACAAAGAGCATGATATTTATTTTATAGTTTTTACGGTAGTAAATAGGTGAGACCGGGAAAAAAATTTTGGTTGGCTAATGCTACCAAAGTGCCGACAGTAAGCGAAGCAAGAAAATTTCAACCTGCCACGCTATTTAAATTGTCTTGGACAAAAGAAATAGGCCGTGAGAGTGCGGACAGTGTAATAGAAATCTTCATAATAGAAATCTTGAAAACTGTGGGTTCCGACGAAGTAGCCCAGTCAACATATTCAGTTGTTGTTGCTAGCAATTTATTCTTATTATTTATTTGTTTTCTCCGATTATGTGATTTGATTTTGGACCATATTTTGTGCTAAAGGAGCTTTGCTGCTACATATATAGTCAAATATTTTGCTTACTTAACTAGTCTATTGCCATATTTTCCAACATTGTACAACCATTTGCTTAAAAGTTGTGACTTTTCCCTATACTACTATTCAATGGTAAATAGCTATCAATTAGCAAATATGCAGAAAAACACATTCTTTTATGCTTGCTCATGTAAAGAAGTTGAAGCAGTAGATAATGTGCTACGTAAGTATGTAAAAGGTTAAATGAATGTAATAGTTGATGCATATTTGTAATCACTACCTTTCCAGCTATGACATCCTGGAATTAATCTAACTACCAACTCATTTGGAAAGGACTTTTTGATAATCTAAAACGCCTTCTTCTAAAGAAAGTCCGCCTTCTGATGAGTCTTCATCTCCTATGGAAGCTCCTTCTTCTGAAGAAGCTCCTTCTTCTGAAGAAGCTCCTTCGTCTGATGAGATGTCTTCTTCTGAAGAATCCTCTCCTTCTATAGTGTCTCCGTCTTATGAAGACACACCTTCTTCTAGAAAAAATCCTCCTTCTGATGGGTTGTCGTCTCCTATGGAATATCCTTCTTCTGAGGAAATGTCTTCTTCTGAAGAATTGCCTTCGTCTGATGAGATGTCTTCTTCTGAAGAATCCCCTCCTTCTATAGTGCACTAGAACGATGACGACACATGATAATTAAATACCATACAAATAACTGTATCTTTGACATAGTTACACATGCTTGGAATGCGACTAAACTTAGTGTTTTCACAGAAAGAAGTTCGCATTAAATTATCTATATTTCCGTAATTATTTTTCACCAACAATATATACGTCTGAATATTAGATATTTTGAAATTGCATGTGGAACTGTGACAGGTCAATATAGTATACTCTTGATAATTAGGACCCCAAATAATTAGGACTCCTGCTAAGTATGATCACTTTCCATTCCCCTTGGAAATTCCTATACATCTTCATATGCTCTCCTCGGCATATATAGGATCCCGGATAAATAGGACTCCTGCTCAGTGGGTTTATTATTCGTAGGCTCCCAGTAACAACTTTAACTGGGACAGGCCAAACTATTCCTTAGCTACTCCCTGAAATCAAGCGTTGCTTTGCTGAGACACGATGCTCTACACAAAACTAAATTATGTCGTAAAACAGAATATGTAAAGGGAAAATAATTCTGGTGAACAGATACCTGTATAAGAATCTATAGATGGGCAGTGAAATTGTGCATGTATTTGATAAGTTATGAGGTGAAGTGCTACCACCCAGCTAACTATAGCTACGCTTTACTAGGACTCCCGCGAACGGGACTGATTTTGGATTTTCCTTGAGAGTTCCCAGTTATTGGGAGCATGCTGTTTATTACTTCATCGTAGTTGTAAGAAAGAGTGACCAAATTTTATGAAGAATTACTCAGTGTAAATATGGCCCTGAACGCACTACAACTTTTATATGGAGTGTGAACTGATAGTCATCTCTCACTAACAGTAGGGCACCTGATGCTGTTAACCATGCTTAACTAAGGGCCCAAATACACTACGAGCTTAAACAGCAGCAAGACATTACAAGACGCTACGTTCTTCCAGTATTAACGGCAGACACCAATTTACATTCTTCAATGATAATTTGATATTTTAACATGACTCTCCTTGCTTCTCCCGCTATTGCATGACTTCAATCAAGCATATACTGCGTGTATGCCAAAAGCGATCTACTTTAATCCATGATGACAGAATTTTCCAAACTGAACACCTCCAAGAGATGCTCAATGCTAGCAAGCGGCTCCTTTCATATACGCTTAAGCACTTGTCTTTCATTTTTGACCAAATAAACTATGTACTGAGGTGCTAATTCGCTTAGCTGTCAAAACATTTGATAGGCAAGCAAGTTTAAGCCTGTAGTGTAATTGGGCCCTAAAATAATCAAAATTCTTTTACATTAGCACACAACCACTTTATGCTCACATGAGATCGATTTTTGATAGAAAATGCTGCTCTGGGGCAGCACTTCCTTCCCTTTTATCTTTGTGAGGATTGTTTGCATTCTTTCAGACCTTCAACGCACCCTAGCTTTTTGAACGCACTTAGTTGTAATGAGTGCTGACAGGAAGTACTAGCTCCAGGATCAAGTACGCAATAGGTGATGAAGTGTCACTCCAAAGTTATTTTAGGCGCGTTGAAGGCCTATTTTTGCATACACCCACCTTGATCTTGGGCGACAGAATTCTCTTTATCATTTCCTTCATCACTTGGGTGTTGGTCCTCTGGAGTATCACTGGAGGTATTTACCACAGGAACCTCTGGGTCTGCTTCTTTCTCATTGCTTGGCAATTCAACTACAGAATAATTAATTTGTATTGCAACATGTAAAAATGTATATTGATAAATTTGCTGCACGTAAACCTACAGATTTCATAATTTAGCTGAGTAATTGCGTTCATATTGAAGGAAATTGAGTACATGAAGCAAAGGAAATGGCTAGAATTCTCAAGATTAAGACTTGTTCTGAGGATAAATTTTGTATTGCAGCTGCTTGTTGAAGATCGTGTGCTTTGTAGGATGTGCTCGAATCAAGTTTTTATAAGTAAAGCCCTCTTGCAGTGTAGTAGAATAGATAGAAAGCATACCATCCTCCGCATACTGAGTTTCTGCCTGATGACATGATATGGCGCAAAGGCCAATCAACAAAAGTAGCACTTTGAACTGCATGGTTGTAGACACTACCCTGCAATAAATAGAGTAACATTTACGCATGAATCAAAGTACTTATGAAGAGATGCTTGTTGGTTGGATTCATAGTTATGTTACGTAAGTAGAGCCAAATCTGACGAGATGAGAAATTGCTTCAGTGGAGTACCTAGATGAAGTTACGAAGATTCAACTCACCTTTCTCCTTGCTGCTCCGTCCACAACTGAAGTAACTTTGAAGATGGTGTGACATTTTTAGGGTGTAACAGAGGAAGCATGCATTGTCCCTTGATTTCATAGATAACGATTCTATTATTCGACGTTCACATGAACTATTGTGATAGTTGTATGCAGTTAAGCACTGATTCCTTTGAGTTTTCTGAAGTGATGTCACTGGCTGTTTTCTTTGTGCTGGGCTTTGTCTCTCTTCCCACACTCCTAATCCCAAAGGAACAGTCCTGTTGTTTGATTTTGTTTTCTGGACGCATAATCTGCGCTCCATCTCCTATCAATATGAGATAATGTCAACGAAAATACTCAGTGATTTTAAACACAGATGTACCCGCTCATTTCATTCTTGCGTTAAATGTACATCAGTGGGGTTTTCGCATCATCCCATCGTTTTTACCTCACTGAGGACTGGAATTTGAAAAGTCTATTTCTATAGAGATTGAACACAACTGAAATATCCTCTCGAGCTAGTGGGACAAAAGAAGTGTACAGAGAAGCTACAAAACTTCCCAAAGTTACCAATAGGCGATGCATTGGCAAAAAGTTGGGTTGCAGCACGCCACACCCTACTTCGTCATGTGCCTGTCCTTGGCATTATGCTTGTTGTTGAGCTAGGACTAGCAGTTTGGGTATGGCTAGACTTCAATTTAAGATAGTTTGCATGGCTCAGGAACTGTCTCAAAGGCGCAATTTTTTTGGAAATCCCCTGGTAGCAGATTCTGTGTAGTCAAGCTACAAGAAATACCAGATTTATAATTTGATGCGAATGTGAAACAGCTTGAACTTTAGAAGATCCCTGAGAAAATGTCTAAAGCCTGTTTTCCGCTAGACCAAATTGGTAGCACGGTGCAAAACCTTTCGAAGCTGCATGCGTATGTCATTTCTTGCGTAGACGAAGTAAATTAAATACACTGGTGGAACTTCGAACAATTTTGCATTTCTTCGTGGAAACATTTCCGTAATTGTCTTTTTGCATTTAATGTGGTCAATGACCTATTCATATAGTGCTTTCAGCCTATTGCGAATGTCTTTTCATTTCACGTCTCCTTTTTTTAAAAGAGTATTGCTTTTCATTGAATCGTGATAACCTCTCTCTATTTTAGTTATTTCCTCTCAACATAATCCCCGATTTGTTGTCCAATGCACCTCTTTGTTTTCTTCTTTATCTTGGAAACACCATTCTTTCTCCTCTACACTGCTCTACAAAATGTATGGAAACAAATCAACCAATAGGCCCAATCTCGAAATCGTATTGGCACGAAACGCATAAGTACGCTCTGTTTGTACGCGTCATATCTTTCCTATCTACGTTGGTATGTTCGTCGTTATGCTGCGTATCGTATCTACAAACAGTTTTACCATTTTAATACGAAAAATACAAAGAGAAAGGGAGTTACTTATAAAATTTTAACATGGTAAGGGGCAAGGATATCTCGCTGAAAAGACAAGGTGATTATCAAAAATTGCAAAAAATAGGCCATTGACTCAGAGAAATTGCAAGCAAAATTGGCTTTACCAAGCAAGCTGCTTATATTGTATTTGGAAATTACCAATAAACTAACTTTGATCAACAATTGCGAACTTTATTTTGATAATGTTTTGAGAGTGCACTGGCAGTAAGAGCAAAGGTTGGTTTTTCTTATCCACCTGAAATGTCAGTGTCCCTTGTAAGCGTAAGGTTCTTAAAACAAAATTGATTTTGAGATGCTCTTAAGCTCCATTACATCTTCATTACGACCGCAAATCATACCATATAGTTTAGAAACAGGGGTATTTTGTGTCCTACATGGTCTGAAACTTCGTTCAAGCCTAGTCCAACTCCGATATTAGAATGATAGAAAATGTATTGCTATATTTGAATTAAAAACCACAACTCAACTCTCAAAGAATGAAAGAGGAAGATATAGCAAGAGTATTTGAAGAATGGCAACAGATTTCAAATTGGCAAATTAACAAACTTTGTAAATCAATTCCATGATGCGTAGGAGCTGTTCTGATTCAGCCTGGTTACTGAACAAAATGTTGAAATTTTTAGCAAAACAGAATAGCAATGACATAATGAATTTCTATATTAGTAAATTAATAAAATTTCGGCACTTGTGTGAAATTTGACAATGGTTTGAAAGCAAAGTATGTAAAGAGTCGTTGTTGTTCTTATGACAAAGATTTTTGTTTACTCTTGCTCCGCCCATTTGGTTTCCCAATTGTTTCCATACTTTTTTGTAGGGGAGTGTAGTTAGTACTAGCACGTCATCTTCATCTATCATCTCTGTACAGGCCATTCCATACGTTCCGGATGGGACACAAAGGCTTTTTTCGCTTGCTACGAGAAAGTGAAGCACTATTTTGAATGATTGATATATGCTTGTTGTTAGTTTGTGGTAGACAAAGGATATTGTAATATGCTAAGAAGAAGTTGGTCAAAGGATGATGTGTGGTTATTCAAAATAAATGCGTTCCATTTGGGACACTTTAAGGAATGGTCCGTACGCATTCTCTTAAGATCCCATATACATCTTTCCTTTCTTTTTATAGGAAGACCTAACTTTTCACTAAGCCATAATATTGTAAGCTTTTTGGCTTTCAACCATGAATTTTTATTAATTACCAAGCTGTAGCTTTCCTGAAACTCAAAGGAATACGTTCCAGTGCTCTTTGATGTTTTGTTTCTTCAGAAAGCAATGCAACAATGGAACAGAATAATAAATTTGTATCAATGATACGAAAGTTAATCCTAAAGCAGTATTATACAGACTCTAATGCACAAAATAGTTAAGTCTCGATGCAGCTTAAAGCTTGCGGTCTTCTTGAATTCCAGCGATTCAGAACCTGAATATGCATGTAAACGCTATTATTATAGAACAAGAATGTACGCTCTGATTTTGATCGTTAATACGGTGTTGTCTGTTTGTTGTTTTTGAAGAGCGCTCTGAAGCAAACAAGAAACTTTCTCAAAGATCATTCTTCATGTTTTTCGTGTATTTATCTACCTACAGTCCTTCACAAAATATTTTGAGACCAATGCTTAATGACTCAATATGCTGGTGTTTCGAATGCCCCCTCCCCCTACAAAGCAATGCTGTGTCAAAAAGATCATTTCGCCCCAAGTAGTCCCCCAATACACCAGCAACATTACTTTGTCGTTGTAAGAGGTGGAAAAATCAATGCAGTCTAGGAATTCTTGTGAAGGATTCTAGAACGTATGCCAACTGGATTATTCGTATTTTCACCTGCATAAAGAGCAATGTACTGTCTAAAAGCTTTGGCATTAGCACAAGAGACAACACATTGCTCATAAGGATGCTTAAAAATTAGGGGCCAGGGGCACTGTAGGAAGTCCCCTTCTTTCAAGCGAAATTCCCCTTGTATCTAACAGAGTTGAACATTTATTGTCTGTGACTGTAACTAAGGTGACCGCCTCCCCCACTCTGACAGTGGTAACGCTAGGAGAGGGCTAGAGGGGGCTACAGCCCCCCTGTCGGATCATGCTAGCTCCCGTCGGAAGCTGAAAACCTATTTTTTCGGAGATTTTTTGTCGTTTATAGTACCCAGGTAACCGTGCTTTAGCCCCCTCGTCTTAAATCCACCCCCCATCAATTCCTGGGACCACCTCTGCATTCTGATGTAATTACTTTTAAAACATAGGCCTAAATCATTTATTGCTTATAGTATAAGCAATAAAAGATGATGGTGAAAAAGAGTACTCACGCTCTTTCTAAACTTAATCGTACAGAAACGTGGTGTGCACTAAATATCATAATGAAAGCATCGGGAGAAAGTAGCAACATTGACTCACAAGTAGACTAGACTATGAATATTAAAGACATCTACATTCACTTGTAGAATACAAAAGATTCGCATTTCTCCTGCAAATAGCACAGTTTGCTCTTCAGTGTTGCCATTTCCCCGTCAGCTGTTCCTTATTCTGTATTCCTACATAGTTCCATTTTCCTTTTACGGTAGAGGGATATACTTTCCTATGTGCGTGTTGTAGGTAAATGCGACATCACTCCGCTACCGCATGATTTTAATACACAGCCTTTGTGGCCAGGATTATAGTCCTAGGAGAGCTCAGTCCCCCTTGTCAAGTTCATAGAAGGCGTTTTAGGGGGCGGAACTACCTTCTTGAATGCGAGCCTTTTTGGAAATATTTATATAGTTTTTCAACTTTGCGCAAAAATCTAAGCTCATTTTGCTACGTTAGCCAACCAGAGAGTGTATGTCCTATTCACCGTATCACCTATTCTTAGCATGTTTTCATTTTGTGTTGTTTTATGTTTTGTTTCTAAGATTCTCTGTACTACCTTTCTTCCTATCACAAGTTTTCATTTATTTAAGTTAAAAATTTTTGTATTCTTTATGTTTATTTAGTTATTTGTTTATGTATCATAATTTATTTCTCGGAATATGTTATTTATGTTTGACTACATTTATGTTAAGTACATAGTAAAATATATTAGTAACTAAGTAATTTATTACCATTTTATCAATGTTTCCACCATCATTTGCTTGAAAGATGGTGGCATTCTTTTTTCTCTACTAGAGTTCACAGCTTGATAGCTCGCAGCAACTAGCAAGAAATAGAGAATTATACAGCGTTTATTTTTGCCTGTTTATAGAAAATGAAGCAGTATGCAAAGTATTGCTCAAAAGTATATAAGTGAAAGGACAGTTTTAGTTACTGTATGCTTGCTATCACTATTTTCCTAGTTGTGACATCAGCACTTATAGAAGCTTAATTGTTATAGTATGAAGTCAGTTATCTTCTGATTCACCACCTTCTGAAAACACGTCTTATTGCACGTCTTATTGAACGTCTTCTTCTGATAGAACGTCTTCTCCTGATGAATCGCCTTCTCCTAAAGAAATGCCTT
>WIPJ01000156.1:258748-280669 GCA_018155075.1 Cassiopea andromeda
TCTCCTGATGAATCGTCTTCTTCTGATAAAATGCCTTCTCCTGATGAATCGTCTTCTTCTGATAAATCGCCTTCTCCTAAAGAAGCGCCTTCTCCTGATGAATCGTCTTCTCCTAAAGAAACGTCTTCTCGTGATGAAACGTCTTCTTCTGAAGAAGTGCCTTCTTCTTATGGAGCGCCTTCATCTTATGGAACGCCTTCTTCTAAAGAAACTCCTTACCCAGACTGGGCTATCAGAGGGACCTTTGGTTGAAAGTAGATGAAATTAGTTGCTAAATGCGCCTATACTTACCCTAGAACATCTATCACTTTCATGCTTCATTCTCAATGCTATGCAATGTTGTCCTCAATTTCTAGTATTAGGTTAGAGGATTGACTTTGCTGACCTAACGGTGTGCAGCGGGTTTGGAGTTCTCATTTAATATTCAATACATCAGGTGTTATTAAGGAAAACACCCAATGTTTTATAGGAATATAATCTACAAAAGTATTACGGCACATAATCGTTGAAATTTGAGAATAGTGTAAGAATAGCACAGAGCTCAAGGCTCATGGAGACTTGATTTTTTGGTTCATTTGGGTGCTTTTGACTATTCGTTTCGTTTGTAACTAATTTATAAGGGCCATTCATTTGTAACTGTGGGTAACGGGGCGTGTTAGAATTTTTAGATTGTTCCATAGTTTTGCACCTGTTCTATTTTAATCGAAATATTTTCATCCCCCATTTATAACTACGTGCAAGATTTAATACCACAGTGTTCGAAACTTTCCCAGTTAACTTCACGCAATCAGTTGCCCTTTGAATAGTTCTCATATCCTTCCCAACTGTAGCCCTCCCCCCGTACTCAGACCTATAAATGATATCAAATATGTATTTATGTTTTGCCTTTGTTTTGTTTTTAAGATGGACTAGCCCATTTTAGATGATCGGAATTCTTCCATAAAGTTTCATGCGAATTTACTGTATTTTCCACCAAAAAATATGGGGGTAATTTTAGGCTCATATAATATTAAGCCTGCATTTGATATCTCCTTGCACACAAGGACTTAATTGAAACATCTGCAATGTTTTAATATGTTCATTATCGCGCAGGGAGTAATTGTTGTTTCCTCGCTTTTTTGTGATGCACATTCGCATAAAACTGCGCGTGATTTTGCCAATAAATGTGCCTAAAAAGCTCCTTTAGGTTTTCAGGAAGAATAAGATAATGTTAATATATTTTTGGAGAAATTGCCAAAAACGCAGTTTCAATGTTTGGGGCATGACTTTATGCTTTTCCAACAACCCATTAAATTGTTGCCACAATCTGCATGCTCCATCAGCTCCTCTAAAAATGTGACAAATTTTTTGAATGGCCTAAGAGGTGCATAGCGGGGTTTTTACAGAGGCATATTTATTATCTATTGAAAGGTTTGACAGGGTATTGCCAGAGATATGCTGATACACTTTCTGTTGGCTTTTTGAACATTTGACCAACTACTGTCACTGAGAATTCACGCACCCCCACACACCCCCAGTAAACACATCGCTAGGAATTGCTAGAGCAGTTCAATCGTTCGAATTTTTTTAATGCAGTACATTTGTCAAAAATATCGACTAGAATTTGTAAAGAGTTATTATAAAAGCCTAAACAGACCTTGGTCTTGAGCGACAGAAATGTCTTCATTGTTGCCGTCATCACTTAGGTCTTCCACACCTGGAAATTCAGCAGGCAGCGCATCCGAATCCTCTTCTTCAGTAGAGTCGCTTTCCTCCGGCGTTTCATCATTGCTCAGTTGGCTGTCCTCGTTTACATTTGAATTTTGATTATCGCTCACGACAGCTTGATTTTCTTCATTGCTGGCCACAGGAACCTTTGGATCTGCATCTTTCTCATGGACTGTCAATTTCACAAAAAGCAATAAATGTGTGTTGCAGTATTTGAAAAGATATTCATTTGTTCGACTTAATTATAGCAGTATTAGGAGTGAATAGGTGGAGGCAGCTTAGTCTCAGCTATCAACTGAAAAAGCCATAATAATCTCAAATCTAAATGTACACAACACAATTTAATCAAAGTAGAAACTTATTTCTTTATGGTGAAGTCTGCTACCTTCCCTAATAAGCAGTACTCCAAACCTTCTTGCGAAACCCATCATTTCAATCATCATTTAAAATCTCAAACATTTTTTTCGTCGGCTCTAGTACTCAGTTTTCATTCTTACGTCTTGCGCGATACTTAAATTCCATACAGCACACAAAGGTAAGCGTACGACACGTTATTTGCGTTGACTGACATTGTTTGCGTCATGCGGTGGAAGTGAGCATTTTGATGAGGTTTAACGATACACTAATGTACCGCGACACAGTAGATGGGAAACGCTGGATTGCAGAATTTGTGACAAGTGACCAAAGTCCGCACATATTTATCCGACTTGTAAACTAGTGGACTTAGGCGAGTTTAACTGTATAACCTGCAAACTTGCATAAGCTTGTACGCAAACCTGCAAGTTTCGAAATTTAGCGGAGAAATTGCATTCATATTCAAGAAACACTGAGTACATGAAGCATAGGAAATTTTTAGAGTTCTCAGTATTGAGACTTGGTGTGTGGAGAAAATTTGAATTTCAGCTGATTTTTGAAGAATATGTGCTTTGTAGAATTTGCTCGAACCAAGTTTTTATAAGAAAAGTTCTCTCGCAGTGTAGTAGAATAGATAGAAAGCATACCATCCTCCGCATACTGAGTTTCTGCCTGATGACATGATATGGCGCAAAGGCCAATCAACAAAAGTAGCACTTTGAACTGCATGGTTGTAGACACTACCCTGCAATAAATAGAGTAACATTTACGCATGAATCAAAGTACTTATGAAGAGATGCTTGTTGGTTGGATTCATAGTTATGTTACGTAAGTAGAGCCAAATCTGATGAGATGAGAAATTGCTTCAGTGGAGTACCTAGATGAAGTTACGAAGATTCAACTCACCTTTCTCCTTGCTGCTCCGTCCACAACTGAAGTAACTTTGAGGATGGTGTGACATTTTTAGGGTGTAACAGAGGAAGCATGCATTGTTCCTTGATTTCATGGATAACGATGCTATTATTCGACGCCCACATGAAATATTGTGATACTTTTGTTAAATAACCGTAACCAATGATTCCTTTGAGTTTTCCGATCTGATGTCACTAGCAGTTTTCTTTGTGCTGGGCTTTGTCTCTTTTTCAAAACTGCCAATCCCAAAGGATTGTATCTTTGTTGTATGATTTATTTCATGACACAAAAAAATGTCATGAAAAATTGCAAAGCTTCCCAATATCACTGACATGCGATACGTCCTCAAAAATAGGCATGCAATACCCCAAATTCTACTTTTGGGCACCCTTGTCCTTTGCGTTATGCTTATTGGTGAATTAGGGTTAGTGGTTTGGGTTTAGCTAAAGTTGCAATTAAAGGCAAGTTTGCGAAGCTCTGGAACTTCTTCAGAGCCGCAATGTGCGTTTTTGGAGATTCCCTTGCAGCAGATGATGTGCAATCTAGCTAGAATGTCAGGTTTGTTACTAGTATGCTGGCGTAATTGACATAGATCGCAACCTCAGAGCTTCCACTAGCATCGAGCTTCGTCAGTTCTCACAGTGGCTCCTCAAAGCTAGTCAATGGGCAGCCTATTTGCAACTGTTTGATGTGAACTTAAGTATATATTTCGCATGATGCAAAATCTGATGGCGTTGAGCCTGCGTATTGCATTTTTGTGAGCCATTAATGTAATGCCTCTTAAAATTTAATCAGGCCTGTAACGGTAATGGATGTATTGTGTTTGCGTTCAATTGCAGATGTCTTTTGAGTCGACGATTGCTTTCATAAAAGAAGTATTTCCATTGAATCATGATCACCTTACGTTACTCTTGTTTTTCCCCTATTTGTTGTCCAACGCACCTCTTTGTTCCCTTCTTTGTTTTGCAAGCACAAAACTTTTTCCTCTCTAATGTTTGCTACAGGTCCTAATCACCTTGATACATGTTCTTTCAGGCTTTCATAAATGATCTAGTTTTAATCTGTTTCTGAAGAGCACTCTGAAGTAGATATATAACTTTCTCAATGATCATGTTCACATATTCCGCTATATCAAAAACAATACAGTATATAAAGCTTAGTGCTGTATTAATATGCCCGTTGGAGAAGTGCAGTTAGAAGAATGTGATGACGAAAAGCTATTGGGCGCCACTCTTGATAAGAAATTCAGTTTTAGAAAATACGTCCAAACTCTCTGTAAAAAAGGTAGACAAAAGCTTCATGCACTTACACGTATTTCAATCTACATAGAAGCTAACAGTGTCTCAGTTCACGATAGAAATTTGTACAACAAGACAATTGGGGTACACGAAAGAGCTCGGAGAATAGCACACAAGAACAACTTGAAAACTTATTACTAATGGATAATTCGGTAACCATGCATCAAAGGAATCTGCAGTTGCTCATAATAGAGATTTAGAAAACAAGGCATGATCTAAATCCTAGCTTTATGAAACAAATCTTTGAAGAAAATGTATTGCCTTACCACCGAAGATACTTTGATAAACTAAAACTACCCATGACAAAACAACTGGCCTTGCAATTGATGAAATCTAGATGAAACATTCGTCCCCCCCCCTTCCTCGTAAGCTATGTTGATTTCTGGGAGAAGTAGGCTACATGCGGTAACGGAAAAATTTCTCGTCCACAATAACGCCAAATATCTCCGAAACAGACCAACATTGTTTTAGGGGGAAAGGGTTGTGTAGAAATCGTAATGATTGAAATACTGAGAAGGCTATAGTTTTTCATAATTATTTGAAAGTGTCCCAGAGACTTTTGACAAGTATTGTAGGTTCCTTATAAAATGAAAAGCGTGTACTCTAGGGAAGGCTTTGCTGCTTGGGACCAATTTCCCTCTCTGTTCAAAGCATTGTACCTTATTATACGACATTAAAGCGATATATCAAGTGCCATGATCAGAATTATCGCGGACCAAATTAACGTGAACTGGCTTAAAAAACAACATTTCATGAACCTTACCAAGTTTACCTCATGGATTTCTCATCTATCAGAATGGAAAAGAAACAAATTTATAACGAATCACATTGTATATATGATTTTGGTTTTCAAGAAATTCTTTACTTGTTTAATGCAGACAATTTTCATATCTTTTACGCTTCCTTGTGACGTCCATGTTAAAGTCAAGACTTCGGGACTTTCTTTAGATGAAGTGTTCAAATTAACGTTGTATGAATTAATGAAGTGCAAAAATGAACGCGAGATGAATTAACTGTGATGAAGACAAACTCGCGTTAATTAATGTATCGCTGTAATTTCGTGTATCAAGGTATCTTTTTCGCATTCTCTTCCTTTTCTGGCTATTTCTGCATTTTTCCAAATTCCTCGGAGTGCATCCAGCAATAGCTGCGTTGAGACTTTCTTCTCCTATTCCTAAGAAGTTACCTTCAAACATGATACGAATACACCCATATTTGCGTGAGATGACACCCGCATTGGGTAAATTGAATGGGCATTTTCAGAATCATCTCATGCTACAGCAGCTATTTGTAATAGAATTGAGTCAAGTTGACTTTCACGAGTTGTTTTAATCAAAGCTGTAGTGCTAAGGTTGTAGCAAGGAGTGAGCAAAACAAAATTTTGGAAGCCACTCCTTGATATTCCGCTACACACTAAGTTTTGTATTGCTAGGCTGTGCCAATATTTTGTGTTAAGGGAACATATGGAAGTGAGTTTCTAAATTAAGAAACAGCTGGAAAATTTAAGAACTTTCATGTTTTAATGATCTGAAAAGAACATTATGAAGTAGATCTTCATGAAAACGTGTATAATAGCCTTTCTCAACGTAGTGAATATTACCCGTAGACGTACAATAGCGTGAGCTGAGGCCCCCAAATTGATAGCAGGTAGATATCGTTGTCAATATCGTAAGTATTATTTTCTAGATTCATCCAAAACTTCTCATTAATAAATGTTTTGGAATAATTCTACTGAGCTTAATTAGCGGTAGGTTTTCTGCTTCTACAAAGATGGTGTATCTTTTCTTTACAATCATTTATCCTGTTATTGTCCAGCCCAGCTCTTTGTTCTCATCTTCCACACATGATAATTTTTCCTCTAGTGCTTCCTATCACGTCCTCAAAGGTTGACACATTATCGTTATATGTAAGTCTAAGAGCTCTTTCATGAATTCAGTTAATCTTTTGATCCATGCCGTTTATGCCGTTTATAGCACCAATCAATTACTTTCCTGAATGTACGTCTATATTTTAAGATTCCTGCCTTGCATTTGTTAAATGAGCACTATTCATTGTTTACTTATAAATTTAGTATATTAAACAATATTTAGGCTCTGAAATTTCAGAACAATTTAAAAATAATGCAAGGTCCAAGCCACATCAAAACTAAGAATGTCTCTTGGCTTTGTAGGGGATCAGGTTTCCACACTCTACAAATATCAAAAGCAACTTTCTTTATCCTAGTTTTTCCACTCTACCTATGTTCTTATGGGCCATAGTATTTGTGCTTCTCTTGATAGTCTGAACGTAAATGCCTGTCTTTTGGAATTCCTTGTGGCAATTTCTGGATAATTTTGTATGCCTGAATTATCTTATTTGGTATTTAGACTTCTATGACTCTATTGGTGGAGTCGTAGAAATCGAAATACGACTGTTGCCAACTATTTTGGTTAGATGTAATTTGAATGGGAGGAGACAGAAATTGTACCACATAGTCCTAGGCTCCGATAAAGACACGGGCGCCACGGGCATTACCCGCAAGCAGCTTGCGCCAAAGATCATTATTATCTTAAGTTTCAATTCATACCTTTTATGTTTAACCATTAATTCCTATCAGCATACATAAATAAAAGTTATGAATATTTTACAGTATAACCGAAAAAAAGAGCTGTCAATTTAACTGTGAGGCAGATGTAAGCAGGAAAGCGACGCGCATAGGCAGCGAAATTATTGTCGGATACTGCCTAGTCCCTTCTTAATCTTTCAATTTAGCCGCTTGAAATATGACATCAGTATGATTTTGTTTTTAGGGATGATCTACACCTTTGGTTGACTCCATTTACACTTGGTATGAGCCACTTTGTAAAAATCAATTTCGAGAAGGCTGTGACTATAGCAATGCTTAGAATTTGGGTAAGTTTTTAATGAAACACGTAAACTCCATCTTATAGATCTAAAGCCCTAATTTATTTCTCTACATGCCATTTGCATTAAGAACCTTTGGGTGACAGGATTCTTCAAGTTTCCGTCCCGTATTGTTACCATCTCTCCTAGGCACGAGATCTCCTGTTCACAGGACGAGGCTTCACCAATCTTTCCAAAAATTGTGCGTGTTCCCTTCCATTGCTCCTTCTTATTAGCCCATGCGGTGAACCCTCTAATAAACAACCATGCTGCATTGTATCCCCGTCCCCAACATACACCCCGTCACGCATACACCCCGTCAAGAGCAGATAAGATCCCAGATTGGTGTACAGTAAAACCCGCATACAAGAACCGTCATATATAAGGCCCTGATCAAACGAATCCAACATTTCACCAAGCCGCGTACAACTTTGCTCACCTTTGCGCTGCCTTGCTCGGTGCTGCTCTATTCAGGGTGGTCAAACAAATCCAACATTCCGTCCAACATATCTAGAGTTAGTATTTCTAATAGAAGGGGAGAGGCAATAGAAGCGGGAGGGGTGCTCACATCGGCCAATTTTTAATAAAAGGGTGTGCAAATAGAAGAGGGTGTTCATGTCGGCTAGTTTTCAATAAACAGAGGGTGCCAGTAGAAGGGGGTATGGATGCCGGTAGCTTTCAATAGCAAAGGAGTGCTAAGAGAAAGTGATTCATGCTGGTAAATTGTTGTATTAGAAGGTAATGTGATTTTCTGTGTGTCTTGACCATGATCGATCTGTAAAATTTAATAGAAAGGGGGGTTAATAAGCAATGGGGGAGAAGGAAAATTCTCCTGAAATTAATAGAACGGGGCTGTCTATTAGAGGCACTAAAGTACATAGCATAGAATTCGAAACTTTGGCGTCAAATGAAAACCTCAAACAAAAGAAATGTTCATTTGCTCTCCCATCAACAACGTAGAGCAGCATCGAGCAGCCCCGAGCACTGTACAACAAGTGGTCAAGCGAATACAACATTTCATCGAGCACAAATGTTGTACGCTGCTCGGTAAAATGTTGGGTTTGTTTGACGGGGGCTTAATAAGAACCTACTGCCTGTAATTGTATATTTTGATTTCAAATAATTAGAACCTTTTCAACCTGATATTCTAGCTAGGTTGTTATTAATGGGGTATTTGTTCCATTGATAAATAGAATAAGCCTATTTGCCAATCAACCCATTTCATGGATGCTCAAAAAATAGCATATACACTTTTTAACTGAATTCCCGCTAAACGCGGGCAATCCCATCCCTCAAGCACCCACAAATTAGCCTTGGAAAGACAAGACCTGTCTCCACTTGCCTGTGCGTACTAAGGAGATCAAGAATTGATGACAGCAAATGACACCTGCATGGATTGACTACAGCAAATGACCAAGTATGGCAGGGGATCACTGCAAAGAGCATGTGACCCTCTGCCATGCCTGGTATTTTGTGGTAGCTGGTGAAAATCTATGATTTTAATCACAAAGGTTTGGGTGGCTAACTGTTTTGCCAATCATTCAATGCTGTATTCTCAACTTTAATTTTCCCTGGCATTGTTGGACCCTATCATTTTAATTCATTTCATTTTGAAATTCTTTAAGGAGGGTATCACTTCAGCAAAAATTTTGGTTTTCAAGGGCCCCTCCGACTAGAGTACAAATACATTGTTGAGAATTCAAGCTTTCTGTTCGATGGTAAAAATTCAGAGCAGAGCGAAACAAATTTGAGCTTAATGTTCATCGTTGGCATATCTAAGAGATGTTTCAAAGCATTATCTATTTTGTAGTAGTGACATCATTATGTGTTAAAATTCAGCACTTTTGGCTTCTTGAAGAAAAAGTAAACTTTTAGGATAGGACAATAATAAAAGTGAAAAATGGGCATGGCTTCATTATCCAGGCATCTGAAGGGTGTGACGTTGAAAGCTCTTCATATTCGAGCACACTCCTTATCGACATGTGCTAGATCCTTCTCTGCTGGTTATGTATTATAGGCCTTGAGCACACTAGAAATAACTTTTAAATAGTGCCTCTTCACCTATTGTGTGCTTGATCATCGAGCTAGCACGTCCTTTCAGCACTCGTTACAACTAAGTGTGTTCAAAAAACTAGGGTGCGTAGGAAGTCTGAAAGAATGCAAAAGGTCCTCACCAAGACAAAAGGGACAGGAGTGCTGCCTCAGAGCAGCACTGTCTATTCACAATCACCCGTATGAAAGCGTAAAGTGGTGGGGTGCTAATGTATAGGAAATTGGATTATTTTAAGCCCAGTTTACACTATGGAATTTTCGAAACAGACTTCGAAAGATTGCTAACACTTTCAAAACTCATAGCAGGACCTAGGTAGAAATTGCCACCATCTGCATAAGGCCCTGACCAAACGACTCGATTTTTCACTCGAATTTTCTCTCGACTTTTCAACTACTCACATTTCCGCAACGTATATCAGTTAAAAATATTTGCCATCACTTATATTTGCCGGTCCAATGAGAGGCTACTGGCATGCTTTCACTCGACTTCCTCGACAAGGTGGCCAAACGAGTCGATTTTCACTCAACAACAATTCCTTTGCTTGATTTTTTTTGACAAAGATCAAACTTCACTCTACATCAATTAACTCCACTCGACTCACTTAGCAAGGTGGCCAAATGGCCTAATTTTTCCCTTGACTATTTCTCTAGTAAAAAATCGAGCGAAAAATCAAGTCGTTTGGCCAGGGCCTAACATATTACTTGGATGCACGTAGCTTTCAGCAAAGCACTTTTGATCATTGATTCGAATGGCGAATGTGCTACTGCTGCTATTTCCTATCGCTAATATGTGTAGAAATTGGAAAAACGGTATGTAACGATTTGGGTACTTGTCATGATGGTGAACATTCACCATATTTGTAATAGTACTTTATGCCTAGGCCTAACGAAGAATTTACAATAGACTACGCCTCTTGATGTTTTCTGGTATAATGCAAATCAAAGACTGACAAACATGAATTAAACACTCTCTACATATGACATCAACTGCACGCTACAATACATGACACGTCAAGATCACAATACACGTTGACAGGACAACACATTGCCCGAAATTCGCTTCCAGCTGCTGCTCTTAGTTTAGAAAATTGAACCGTTCGTCTGGTAGGATTGAGTGGAACCTAAACCTGCACGATGCTGCTAGCCCTATAGGGTTTTTGATGGGTTTGCATAATAAGCCAAAATGGAAGTTTACTTATTGTTTCCGGAAAAGGCGGAATCCTAGCTTATCAAGTTAGTATGTAAAATAGGATTATCTTTTGCCCTACTTTTGAAGCCTGTGATAGCGTGATCCTTTCACTGGCGCCAACAGATAACCCTACTGTACATGCTAACTCAACAAACTAGGGTCACCCTAGTTATAGGGTTGGCTTCACAAATAAGAAACTGGCGAGCAACCGTCTTGTTGCGCTGAAATCAATTTTGCTGTTGTGGTCACTCGACTGCTGTTCTTCTGTTTTATACTATAGCCTGTTGCTATCAAAACATGAATTCTACGTCATTTCCATCAAATATAAGTCGACTGAGATAGCCCTCCCCCTAGGTCAACCAGCCTGAAGCTCTTACATAGCTTGAGTAAGTAAAAGGCTGGCCCTCCTAGTAGCATCACTTGACCCATCGCTACTATTTTAAATAATGGGTTCTAACAAAAGGGGAGGTAATTCATCAAGCACATTGAACCTACAACATCCGCCTCCCTTGACATAGAAATTAGATATTTCAGACCATCTACTTAACACTATTTCAAAACGGAACATGATTATCTATTTGTTGGGGATGCAAATTCTTGAAGTTCAAAAACTAATGGTCTTCAATTTAATTTGATTCAATTTAACATTATTTATCCACAAAATCCATTGAGCCATGCAAACTAAAGAAGCCTAAACGTAATCTGAGAGCATACGTAGAAGGCATATTTTCAATTTGCTTGATTGTGCACAATGCAACGGGTTTGTGTATGGCTCGCGCATGACAATAGATTCACCGGCCAATGATTGGCCTTGAACTTCAAAGGCTATGCAATGGGATTCAACAATATGGGCAACCCTTGGTATCCTTATCAATATAGACTTAGCAGCTATTTGCTGTATCAATAAAGAAAATTAGGGCACTGGTCATGCTTTCTGGAATGGGGAGGGGGATATGCCCCTGGGGGTCACATATAATGCAGATTCCTTATCTAGCTGCCATGTGCTTGTATAATGAAATTGATTTTCCACTAACTCAAGTAGTCCACCCCCTCTCAGGAGGTCTTTAGCATGAATGAATTGGGGCTCATGATTGGACCTCTCATAAGATTCAAGAACATGCTGACTGGCCTTGTTTGCTGTGACCCACTTTTTTGTTCGTGATAATGAATCTTTCATCGCCGTTAGGGAGTTGTCATTTTTAATGGTGGGTGTATGGGTGGAAGGATTTTTGAGACAAATGGAAGAGTTAACTTACCCCATTCACTATATTCAATAGTATTTGATACCCTATTTTGAAATACTGGAAAATTATCATACCCCATCAATGTCGCTATTTCTGTCTTTCAATTTGAATCTAAAGCTTCAGTGTTGAAAACGCAATCTGGATATGAAAGAAAGCAAGCTTTTTGGATATATTTTTTAGAAAAGTAAACATTTAGCACTTAGCATACATATAGTACTTATGATGGGAATTTATTCAAAAAGTTTGATACACCATCATCAACTGGCAAAAAGTTTGGTGACCCAACAAACAAAGCAAAAATAATTGACACCCCTCCAAAAACTCTTTCACCCCTGTACCCATGATTAAAACTGGCAGCTTCCTTTTTGCAATTCCAGCAACAGGATCTAAATAATTTGAATGATCACCGCTATTGCCATCCGAACTACGTATTATATATTTGTCGTACAAATCAGGAGCGAGAAATAAGGAATGGGACAATCCTGGACTGCTGCTATGTTCATCATATTTCTCGAGTTTCTTTTACTCTACATTATTCCATTCATTATTATTCTCTTTGTTCTAATTATTAGTTTATACTGTAACTGTCTACTCTTAGGTGCCTAATTGCCGTTCTCCCCGCTAATTAATTTTTGAAAATTTTTCCAACTCCCCGCTCTTCTTAGGACCCCCCGCGTATTAGGTTCTGCGCAAAACTTTTCAAACTGTGTTTCAAATAGATGTTTTGATCAAACTTTCTTGTCTGTTAGCAATGTTGTTGTGCTGCTTACCACAGATGCCCAATTTATGAACATAGAGCGCTTCATAGCAGTGCTATCTTAGATTTCAAAGCATGTTTCCTACCCTCCCGCTTATTCTGACCCCCCTGCTTATTGATTTCTTCCAATGTTTCCAACCCTTCCCCCGCCTATTCCGACTCCTCCCGGCAATTAGGCACTTAAAGGTAAGTATTCACCTTTAGCAGGGCCTATGTTTCACACAACTATGCAAATAGCTATCTCTTCCAATCATATTTTAAGGTCTAAACAAGAAGTCTATTGCATTTCGAAAAGGGCACTTTTGCTCCCCCTGCTCCCCCAATTGCAGGGCACGAGGGACGCTTGCCCTTCTTCTTCCCTCTCCAGCTTGCCTGTGTTAACTCAGATTCAAATTCCATTACAGCGACATTTTAATTCACTAGTGAACTTTATATTATCTCAATAGAATTATAATAAGTCCCGGATTCATTCAACGAGAGGCGCCAGATATGTTGAGATATCTTTGGATGATGCAACGATATTCAAAGGAGAAATTGCAAGGTACTCAGAGGTTTCTGTTTGCCGTTAGATCAAATTCACTAAAGTGCACCCAGTGTCAAATCAGATGAACTGTTTGATGCTGTTAAGTGAACTCCTCCGCATTTAGTAGATTAGGATGATTGCTATTGAATAAAAACTACCCTTTCAGGTGTGATTGAATGCAAAGCTATCAAATAGACAGACGTTATTGCAAATCCCACTGAATCCTATCGTATTGTTTTGAATTGCCATAATTAATTATCACAATTGTAAGCATGAGATAATTATCTTTCCATCTCCGCAGGACAGACTATGCCCTTTTGCCTTTCTATGAACACTTTGTGTATGGTGGCCCATCGTTATCAAAGTTTTTCTTTTTCAATTTTTGCACTTCAAAAATTATTTTGCATTTGAAAACAGACTTTCAATTGCATTTTCTTATTTTCAAATACGACTTCAACATAAAGTTAGCCTTGCTGTGACACTGTTTTAGCTGCTCGTATAAGGATTTGGCAATTCTAAGGGTCTGGCATACTGAATGCTCCTCTCTCGTCGCTCTCTTTTTCCCCTTGGGTCATATAAATGGTTTTTAGTCCTAGTTTAGCTCCTGACTTTACTGCTTGTGAGAGCTAAAGGCCAGCGGGCACAGAGCTCAAATGTGACTGGCAGGAATGGGTCATTAATAATGAGCCCAACGCTGGAACATCGATATACTTGAGTTGTCAATACTAGGAATTTCTAAAAGGCAACTAAAAGCGTTTATTAATATCAAAACGTAATCATGACCCCGAACTTTTTATATCTTTTTTTCATCTATACTTTAGCATGAATATTTTTTGTACGTTTGGTGAAAAACACGTTTATAAATTAATAAAATAGTACCGAGTTCATTTCATGTAGCCAGCACCAGATATATCCGGAGCAAGCTTTGCATTCACCTTGGCGTACTGGCGTGATATCGAATATTTACAATTTATGGCTAGCGCCTTCGACAAGTTGTATGGCCATTTCCAAGCTTGCAAGGGATATAGGGATGACGTTCTTACTCGAATTCTATTACTTTGCTACCTTGGCATGAGGCCTATGATCATTAAATGAATCTTCGACGCGAGCTTTATACAACAATTCTATATTATATAACAATTTCATATTATACAACAATTCTATATTGTATAACAATAACCTGAAATAGCTAGGGAATTTTCTATAATTGTTATCCTAGTCAAGAAAATCATATTATTCAGCAAGCATATCATTTTCATTAACTATTGACATAGTTGTTCGCAAAGTCGCTGCTCTACTTGTTGTCGGTAGATTTGAAATTTATCATTTAGCAGTGTAAAATAGCAAGTATGTGTGTATTACCTCTCTATTAGGCTCCATTTTCTTTACTTCTGGTTATAAATATGTGAAATGGGGGTCAGAGAAAAAGTCGATGTTATTCACTACCATTCAGAGAAAAGTAAAGGAGTAGTCAGGGAGTTATGATTCACATATTGGGTATGAACCCTGTCAACGTAATTCTATTACTGATCATCTCTTACTAATAGATATCAGAATATCGAAGACCTCTGACGAAAGAGGGCAAACTCCATCAATAGCGTTCATTGTCTTGTTCAGAAAATGTACAATATCTGACCAATCAAGAGTTTGATCGGCATATTTCTACCAGTCACTCTTGAGTTCCATATGCATTGGCCTTTCGTTTTCATAACCCACATAGTACAGTGAAAGATATCCCACCGAAGATATTCAATCATCTTACGCCGTCTGTGTCAACACGAATACTTGGTTGATAACGCTGGTCCGCTCAATACAATTGAAATTACGTTTCAAAATGAAAACAAAAGTTAGCTTGAGATTGAAAATGCATTTCAAAGTGAAACTTCAATTTGAAATTGAATTTGAATTCCAACTTAAAGTTGAATTCACGTTTGAAAATAAAAAATTGATATTTAAATTTTGTTTTCAAATGCAGATTAATTTTGAAAGTGCAAAAATTAAAGAAGGAAAGCTTTGATAACGACGTGCCACTATAATTGTGAGCACATCCACCTGGGAATTTAAGTCAAGCATGGCTCAGTTTACCTACTTCGACTCAGGATATGCTCCTTCATAGTCTTTTTAAGAAAGACTAACTAGGCTGGTCATGACCTTTACTTGAAATTTTCAGATGGGATGTTACATATATAGATATCAGTTTTTTGTATTTAGATAAGTCTTTCTCGCAAGTTTTTTTGTTTTTTACAGAGCTAGTGGAGTTTTATCGAAAGAGGCTGAGCCATATGGAGATGTATGTAGCTTCTGCTTTTTAATGCTTGTCTTTTGTAGCTTTTATGCTCAGAGCAATGGCGGTGCGTGGGAAATCTGCTTGGTGGAGCACACTGAGATTATGGATGGGATATCTAGCACCCCTCAAGCCCCTTAAATGTGCAGCGGGGATAATTTTTGTCTTACGACTCAGGGCTTATGGCACAGTTAGTGAGGGCCTAGTCACTTCACTTCCAAGGTTATCTTGTGCTGACTAACGTTTAAAAGGATTTGTTGAGAGGCTCCCTTTACTGCATTTACTTCAATAAAGAATTATTTCCACGGTAAACAAAAATGCCGACTGTAGTTCAGCAGAATATGTTATCAAAGGCTTGATAGGACACATTCCATTTTGACCCGCTTGTTCAATGTCATATTGACTCGCGATAGATTTTAAACCAATCAGATGTCAGCTATAGTTCAATTTCCATTGTACTAGGAGCTCTATTTTAATAAATTTTTAGAGTTGATATGGATTTAGTGGGGTAAACTGGAATGCACTACGAAAGAATGCGAAAGGCTCTGCTGTTCTGCAATAAAGAAGCCGCGTGGGATCACTGATGAAATACAAACTGATCAACTGATTGGCTGGATCTTCTATTATTCGTGGTATACCCTGCCATAATGAAACGCTATGGGGATATGACCTTGCAGCATTCTTTCTAAAGGCTGATCAAGTACTATTAATGGGAGAGGAATTCTGTTGTATCTTGTTCTAGTTTCGAAGAAATGGATCCATTCATAAAAGAAAAACTATTTCATGAAAATCCTTGGTGGGGGGGGCAAGGTTCCAATCCTGCTCCAATAGACGCGCCGCAACTGGCTCTAGTGGAATTATAATTCTGAAGTTTAAGTCGTTTTTTCATATAGTGCTCAGTTCAAGTGCCTTAGATTGCAACCAGTACCTAGGAAAGTAAAAAATCAAGCTTCTCATGCAGGAAATTATCTAAGATGTAATCTGCAGGGTAATAGTAGTAAATTTTCATTAAAGCTTTGGGCATCATACGAAGTGATAACTGACTTTTCCAAACAGAATTTTAAGCAATTCACCCCCCTCCCTCATTACATATCCACCAATTTTCACCCTTTGAAGAGGCTCCTGTCTTCGATCACCATTTTTTTCGGGCATCATCTTTCCTTTGGATGCCTCATAGTTTCCTTTCTTGTGCTGAGTTCACACTTTAGATTTTCGCCTATAGATTCGGAAACTCACCGACAAAACGAAGACTGTCGGCAAGTTTAAGCAAAGACGCCGCGGCGAGCAAAGTCGTTCTTCTTTTTGAAGACTTTTGTCAATCGAGCGATAGAATTTCATTTTCGTTGCTTTGTTTCCTTATTTTTCAATATCCAAGCACAGATGAATGTTTGAAAGATATCTTTTTCCATGTTTAATTCATCAGGTACAATGCGCAAATAGTTTTGCAGAACTAGTTACTGTAGACTAGTGTCTATCAGGCTTCTTTCTTTTCGTCGATGACTTTCTGAATCTATAGACAAAAATCTATAGTGTGAACCTAGCATTATAGAAGGGTATCTTTTTGTGATTGACTCCATAGCAATGGCAACATAATTGCTAACCAAAAACATACCCGGCCTATATTGCATCCTTGAATTATTGAACAATTTCCTCTAAGCTTGAAATGTGTGGCATTACGGAGAATGTTACCTCGCTTCTTGAACTGCAGGAAATATTCTGCTTTTTTAATTGCTGAATGGTGCAAATTGGCTGACCAATGTTTTAGGAAGAACTGTACTGGAAAATTTTTTTTAGATAATTTTATTCACAACTGATGAAGACATTCTAGAGGAAGTAGCAAAACACGATTTTACATACGAGTATGATATCTACGACTCAGAAGAGGAACAGATGATACAATCTGTGGAACAAAATAGACCAAAGACAGCTGATGAGTCTGATTTTTCGGTAAAGTTTTGCTTGATGTTTTCTGAAAAACTAGTGCAGCAAGTGAACTTTGTTTGTTTGTGTGAATTTATTATAGACTTGGGTCAATATAAATGGGATTCTGGATTTTCATTTGCCGCCTTTTCTGTATGCATTTATAACATCATTGTATTTTCAAAAAATGTGTCCTAAGCTTTCACTATAGACTTCTGCAGCTGCAGAAAATCTTCCATAAAGCTTTCTCTATTATGTGCTAATATGTTTATGCTTTGCAATTTCTGCGCTGGTCAACTCGTTGCGATTTTTCGTGTTAATTCCCAGGGTGTATAATTCTTTCAGGAGATTCTCGATAGACCATATACATGTCCGAAATCAAGACGTAATGATTGCAGTCAGTTCATGTCACAAGAAGGTAAAGTACTTTACTTGAATCACCTTCCTTGAATAATGAGAATTGTTGTAAACAAATTTAAAATAGATTGAAATACATTTTGTTGAAAAGGACCAAGTTGTCAATTTTAATATGCACTCTAGACTTAACAAGGAGGTTTTTACAAATGCTCTCCTACTTAAGGAATTATTTACGATGTTTTCATGCTGATCTCCTGCTGCTCTTTTTTGTCCATGTAACATAAATACATAGCATGTATCGTTGTTTATCTGGGTCACTGCACTTTGTCATTTATTGTATTCATAAGCAAAAGAGAGGGTGTGGCCTCTGTTGGACAGAAATTCGTTTCATTCGGGCAACTTTTTTCTGACAGCTTTCCAAATCTCTCTACTTTCGAGCAGAGAGCTTACAGTCCTTTAAATTCAAAATACTACTACGCCCATGATTGCATTACACTGCAGGATGTTATGCTATAGTGCATGGGTGGCCAACCAATGAGAGAAGCTCAGAGCCACATTCTTTACAATGATACTGCAAAGAGCCACATCAAGCTCATGGGGATACATGAGCAGCACCCCTATGCTTTCCTCGCACAAGAAAATTTCTTATTGAACTCAGGCCAAGTAAAACTGCATTAGAACCACGTCCGTCGATATGAGTTTAAAAGCCGCATGAAGCAAGGCAAAGCGCCGCTTGCGGCTCTCTAGCCGCAGGTTGGCCACCCCTGCTATAGTATATGTATTCTAATCCATTGCAATGTTCTTCTATTTTAATCCATTATATTATTTTATGGTTTATTGTATTGTGTTCTGTTGCTTTGCCTTGTATTGTATTGTATTGCATTGCATTGTATGGCATATAGTTACAGTGTATTGTATGGCATTGCATTTCATTACAGTTTATTGCAGGGTAGTGTATTTCATTGCATTGTGCTGTATTGCATCTGGTTGCATTGCAAGTTTTATTTAGCAATTCATTCCAGTGTTTTATGCTGCGTTTTGTTGCGTTGTGTTGCCTTGTAAAGTAGTCTATTAATGCTTTGCAATGACATGAATTGATTTACTCTCTTTTGTATTTAGAAGCTTACCATGTAGAGTCAGATCAGCCGTTGCAAACAGAATATGCTGGAAAAGGTGTCACAACTAGTATTACAACTATAACTATGAATAGGCTTTCAAACAATGCATTGTTATAAAGTATCAAGACGATCCCTTTTACTGTAGATTTCAGCTTCGTTTCCAGCACGACCTTACCGTCGTTTTACATTTAAAATTGAAAATTTTGTCGTTTTATGAATCCCCTTAGTGATTTTCATCGTAATCACATGCATCAGAAGCACAATTATCTTTATCTGAATATCACATTTTTACGCAATAAACTTTAAGCAAAGTATATACCTTCTTTGGCAGTTACTGCACCCTGGAAGCATGATACCATTAATACACTTCACTATCATTGTCCAAGGCCCAGGGCCGTACTGACAGAGAGTGTGTGGATGTCACAACCCTAGCCAAAAATTATATCTGCATATCAACAAAATGTCCATTTTCTATCGGCACATTAGCACCTATTGTCATGATAAATTCGCCAATTTTTCATCTCGTTTCTGGTACCATTGTGACGCCAAAATTGGCATTGGTCACATATGTAGTCAAAATAAAGGATTGTATTTATAGTCACAGCACAGCTCCACCCCAAAGCCCCTCTTTCCTTCCTCCCATAATGCAATTCCTTCCTTCCTCCCATAATGCAATTCCTTCCTTCCTCCCATAATGCAATTCCTTCCTTCCTCCCATAATGCAATTCCTTCCTTCCTCCCATAATGAAATTCCTTTCTCCCATTATGCACATTTTACTCTGGTATTAAAACTAACTTCAGTGGTTTCTGTATTTTTAGTTGTTCGGCTGAATTTTACAGAAACGTGGGGAGATGAATATTATCTCGGCCTCACTGGCATTGAAGTCCTCGGAGAGAATTTTGAATCTATTCCTGTCGATATCGAGTGGATGGAGGTACAACCATTTCATATCTCGTGGCATTGGAATATAGTTCGGTTAGAAATTGCCAGAGTCCAGAAAAAAATCAAGCTGTCCTCCGGCAGTCATTTCGTTATTTACAAATTTCTTCAACATGAAAAATCAAAATGAAGCTTTCCATATTGTCTATCGATTCCCCCATAACTAAATGGCCTCAATTGCAAGCATGAGAACCTCCCTCACATCTAGCATAAACATAAGAAACCTTCCTCCACGGAGCCGTCACTTTTTCTGGACTCTGGAAATTGCTAGTCTTCACATGAAATAGCGTTCCTGTTATAATTATTTTGAATTTACTCTTTACCTATATCGAAGGAGATTTCCTATAATTAGTTTCATTGGATATAAGTAAAAGTAAATTGAATAATTATCATAGCAACGTTATTTAGTGGGAAGTATCAGAAAAAAATGTTTGTCTCTAGACAAGCTTTGCACATCTCAGTCCGAAAATTCCTGTAAATTTAAAGCATCTGTAGGGTGTCTGCCAAATCAAGAACTCAAGAAATAAAGAAAACATCATAGAAGCGTTTTTTTATCACAAAATTATCATGGAATGATCAGGCAATTCTACCGGTGTGATGGCCCAGTGGTTAGATCGTCTGCTTCACCATCGGAAGGTCGATGGTCGATGGTCGTAGCCCCGGCCGAGTCATACCAATGACTTTAAACATGGTACTCGCTGCCTTCTCTTCTGGTGCTCGAAAAATGAGAAAGGAGTGGGAAGTTAAACACGCGGAGCTACCAGTGAACCAGCCCCCCGCTGTAGCCTTCACTGCATTCGCAGACGCGTGGCCTAGGGCTATAGAAACGGAGGTAGGCGTCGCCCTATGCACCATTGGGCGCGGGAAGGACTTTGACTTTGACTTTTGATAAGGCAATTCTACTATTTCTAGAGATAGTGAAGAAAATTTTAGGGAAATTGCTTGCCTTGGCTTCTTAAATAAATGAAGTTTCAACTATGCTGAAATTGTGGCAAGAAAACAAATTCTGTAAATAATGAAAATGTTGGTTTATTTTTTTATGATTAAATAAAAGAACGCTTCTTTGCCCAGATAGGCTAATGTTTGCTTAAACAGCACTGCATTGTGACGAGTGTAGTCTGTGGTCTTTACCCAAGACTTACATTAAAACTAGGGTCTAATTTGGAATACAGCCTGGTCTGTGAATGTTTCTAGTAGCACATAGATATCCGTTAGAAAACTGAAGGACTGTTAATTCTTGATGCATATTCTTTTTACTCCTACCATGTGCTTGCGCTTTATCTAATACTTCCAGTAAAGGTAGATCGTTTTAGAATTTCTTTATCGCGTTTTCATTGATTGATTGATTGATTGAGCCTTCTTGAGCATTTTAAAAGTTGTAGTGAAAATTGGAATAAGTTTCCTTATTTGTATTGATTAACCCCCTAGTATCAGATGCATGCTGGAATTCTTTATAATCTCCGAAAGAGAAGAATCAATTAGCACGGTTTTGTAGACCATAAGTGTAGGCAAGTCATTGGAGAAAACCCCAAACTATATTCCTATTGCAATAACACTTGAACATTACATTTTTAGTCTCTATGAGTTGTTTTGTAATGAATTTGATACTAATTTAGCTGGTTCAATTGAAAATTTTGTTCTAGAATAGCACCCCAGTACCTCCGATTTTTTTGTCTGGTTACTCCCACGCTACTACATGTTTTGTGTTTGTCAAATGCCTAGCAAAACCTTGAATTGCCCAGAAGATATCCTAAAGAATTTGGTTATGCTATAGGAACTGGTATTTGTGGAAGCATCTGTTCCATACAACACTCCTCCGGTGCCCCTGCCAGTTATCTTGTTCCTCGTGAACAACAATGGAGTGCTGTTATTTTAGCCCTTGCTACAACCTCTATGTCTGTGTATGTGCCAGTTAGTTGTATATTTTTCAAATTTGTTTGTGTCTGGCTGTATGATTTACCCTACACTCATTGCTTATCCTTCAAAATTGCAATGCATAAGCGCCTAAATTAGTATTCTAGATTTATTTCAGTTTGTGAGTATTCCTTCTATTCACTGATTGCATGCAAGTTTTTCTTACATTTCAGGCATTTCCACGTGATTTGAACGATTTGGATGATTATGATGATGATGATAGAACCTTAGACAAGTAAGTTGATATAAATTGACTGTCAAGTGTTTTGGATCGTAATATTTGGGACATAATGCATTTAAGCTGAAATTTTCGGACATTTTAGCAGATTATGTTGGAACACACCTAATCACTTTTAGGACACCAGGCTATTCATGCTGTGTTACGATATAGTTATGTTCGAAAACTCTACCGTCCGTATTTATTACCAGTTACTATCTCGATTATAGTAGAAAGTCACACAAAAGAACC
>WIPJ01000157.1:35540-49765 GCA_018155075.1 Cassiopea andromeda
TGAAAAAATAATGCTAAAGGAAAACATACCGAAATGACTGTGAGTCGACAAGCTCCTGGCACCAGTTTAGTGAGCAAATATTAAAGTAACTCAACAGCACAATAATAGTAATGTTTCACAGGGCCTGCTCAATATCAACTAAAGTCAAAGTTGTTGTGTTATGATGAAAACTTAAATGCTTTCATTTTACGTATGGGCAGGAAGTTATACTTGCTAAATTATAAAACTTAGTCATCTATTAATCATGAAGAATCTCCTAGCTAATTAGACATGGTGACATGCAAAATAGAACAAAGAGTGTATCACTCGTTCGCAGAAGTGCACGAGATGAAAAATTGTATCATAGCAGCTCTTTGTTAAAGCAGAAGGAATAGAATACCACGGCAGAGAGGAAGCACAAAGTACGAAGGACATTTTTTCAGGTGTGAGTACTGTTCGCATTTGGTGCAAGTGGGAGAGTGCCCATCTCTACGTAGCAATTAGTGAAAGAAATTTTTCCAACTTCGAGCGTTCGTCTTAACGGAGTGTCCGCTATATAGAAGTGTCCTGTAATAGAGAGATGGCTGTATTATTGCCCAGGCACTACCTCAACATCGGGCATAAGTGTTGTGCAAGATAAAAATGCGAAAGCATGTTTTAAAGGCAGTTCACACGATAAAACTTCATCACAAAGAAAATCATCAAACATTATGGAACACGAGTTTTATAAAGTGAGAACATAAATCTTTTATCGTGCAGACTATTTCATAATGCAACTTTGAGCGTTTTTAAACATTTTGGTTGATGTCCGAGAATTTTGCAACACGTAGCAATCTAATGCTATTGTGGCTTTTTCAGGCTTTGCTTGCAACTAAACTGCCACCACCTGTTCACTCCTCATATTTCTATTTCGAAGCTGGAAAAAATACGACTTATGTGTAATTCGGACTTCACATAAGTCGGACTATTTACCTCGTCCCTAGAGATCCTACGCAACGAGTTTGACTGTAAACAGTGAAAAAAAGTAAATAACAGGCCTATAGGCAGTGGCATTCATTCATTCATTCATTCATTCATTCATTCATTCATTCATTCATTCATTCATTCATGTGGTGCTATCTGTTCGCAGCAGGTCAGCAGTCATGGCTCTCCATAAAGTCCGGTCTTGTGCATCTCTCACGCATTCTGTGTATAATCTTTTGTTCGTCCACCCATTGATATCGTCCATCCACATTCTCCTTGGTCTTCCTAGCTGCCTTTTGCCGTCCACTTTTCCTTCAAGTAACAATTTTTATAAGGAGCTTTCACGAATTATGTGACCAAAATACTGCAGTTTTCTCTCATAATGATATTTAATAAACTTCTTTTGCACTTGGCCATGTTTAATATCTCGTCATTTGCTTTATGATTTGGCCAAGCTATTTTTAAAATTCGTCTAAACGTCTATATTTCGAATGCCTCAATTCTTTTCTCTAATGTTTTTGATTAGGTCCATGTTTCAAATCCATAAAGCAAGGTCGAACAAATGTAACATTTTAATAATCTTATTCTTGTATCTAAACTAACTTCTCTGAATGTAAGCACTTGGTATAAAGATGTAAGTGAAGATCTTGCTGTTGCTATTCTCCGTTTGATTTCTGTATCACTCTTCCCTGTTTCTGTTACTACATGACCTAAATATACCATCTTTTCAACTTGCTCGATGGGCTTTCCTTCAATTGAAATGTTGATTTTCGGTGCCTGTTTTGATCTATTAATTACCATAGTTTTTGTTTTCATAACATTCATTTCCATCCCATACGGTTTTCCTTTATCATTTAATGCAGTTACAAAGTCTTGGAGATCTTTTTCATTACACGCTAGTAGAGCAGTGTCATCGGCATATCTCAGATTGTTTATGTTAGCCCCACCTACAGTAACCCCACCTACTTCTCAATATATTTCTTCTGTGTAGAGGTTGAAAAGGCTTGAAGATAGTACACATCCTTGCCTTACTCCCTTCTTTATCTTGAATTCTGATGTTACTCCACTATTTATTCTTACAATACCTGTTTGTTCCCAGTACATCTTTGTAATTATCCTTAATTCTTTGCTGTTAACTCCTATTCCTGATAAGCACTCTATCATATTTTTAATGGTTCACCCTGTCAAAAGCTTTCTTGTAGTCGATGAAACATATATATACATCTTGATTTACTTCTAATGTCCTTTCACATATTGTTCTCAAGTTGAAGATGCCTTCTCTGGTTCCCATTTGAGGTCTAAATCCGCTCTGTAACCTGCTGACTTCTTTATCTATTTCATCTGCGATTCCTTGTTGGATAATTTTTAGAAGTAATTTATAAATATGAGTCATGAGGCTTATTGTCCGAAATTCTGTACACTTTTGAGCTTTTGGCTTTCGGGAAGGGGTATAAATATAGATTGTTTCATATCTGTTGGAATGTATCCACTATTGTATATTGTATTACATAACTCTGTAGCTACTTCCAGGTTATATTCATCAAAGGCTTTGAGTGCTTCTATAGGGATTTCATCAGATCCAGTTGCTTCACCATTCTTCATCATCTTGATTACATGTTCCACTTCTTCTTTTAAAATTTTTTCTCCAGTTGAGGCAACAAAGTAGGGAGCTAAATCTCTTTCATCTTCATACAATTCCTCTATATATTCTTTCCGCCTCTCTACTATTTGCTTGCTATCAAAAAGAATTTTTCCACTTTTATCTTCAATGCAGCGTCATTCATTCCATGTCTTTGTCCTACTGGTAACTAATTTTATTTTGTTGTGCATTTCTCGTAATCTAAACTGTTTTCCCATTTTGTCAATATCATTACACTGTGAATTAATGTATTTCTCTTTTGCTTTTCTATAATCGTCTTTTATTTCCTTATTAATTTCATTATATCTTTCTTTGTCATTGTTCTTATACTGTCTTCTTTGTCCCATTTTCTGTAAGATTTCATTGGTCAACCATTTCTTTTGCTTGGTGTTCTCTTTGTTAGGTAGTGTGATTTTCATTGCATTCTGTATCGTGTTTTTAATTTTTGCCCATTCCATTTCTACATAGTCATTCTCGTCTGTAGGAGATTGCTCACATTCCTCTTGTTCTAGGATGTCATATTGGTTTCGTATATCTATGTTATATCTACTTTTATAATTGCTTTCTTTAAGAAGATCTAAATTGAGATGCTCTCTCCCCTGTGTTGTCTGCATCTTTTTCAACTTCATTTTTAGTTTGATTACTACAGGGTTGTGGTCAGAGTTAATGTCTGCTCCTGGATAAGCTTTTGCTTGCTTTACATTGTTTCTCAACCGCTTCTTTATCATGATATAATCTATCTGATTTCGTACTATATTACCAGGGCTTTTCCATGTGTAAACTTTTTGTGGGTGATGCTGAAACCATGTGTTTGAGATGGTTAGGTTATTGATTTGACAAAATTCTATTAATCTCTCTCCTCTTTCATTTCTATTCCCTATTCTGAATTTTCCAACTACATCTCCCATTGCTTCCATTCCAACTTTTGCATTAAAATCTCCCATTACAAGCAAAACTTCATTGCTGTTGGTATATTAAATGGCTTGCTGTATTTCTTCATAGAATTGTTCAATGTCTTCATCACTATAATCTTGAGTAGGTGCAAAAATTTGTATTAAGCTAATATTAAAAGGCTTTCCTTGCAGCTTCATCATAGTGACTCTATTTGATATTGCCCAATAACCAATCATTGCTTTTGCTATACCGTTTTTCATCATAATACCAACTCCATGTTTGTGTTCTTGGCCACCAGAAAATATTATTGTATGTGTATCTCTTCTTGTCTTTCCATTATCTGTCCACCTTGTCTCAGCTATTCCTAGTATGTCAAGTTTCATTTTATTCATTTCATACTTTCATATATTGCATTGTCCAATTTTCCTGCTTGATATAGTGTTCTAACATTCCATGTCCCTATTTTTAGGGGCCTATTCCTGGTTTTCAGAACAGCACTGTCAGAACTCATCCTTCCTTTCGGGTTTGGGATATGTTCGTCATCAACTGACTTACTCATCCTAGAAATATTTCCCTCTGTGACGTCCTCTGTACACCAGCTCTTTTGAGACTGATGATACCCTCTATTTAGTTTTGCACGCCAGCCGAGGCGAGGTACCGTGGTGTGGCCATTGGTGTGCACTACCAATTTCTAGGAGCCATAACTGAGAGTTGCATGCTTGTGGGATACCAGTGTTCTTGTCCACATTCACATCCATCTTGAAAAGAATATGCTTCTGACAAGCTACAAAGGTACTACTCCTCAGTAGAGCATGCCATACACCATACACATATAAGCAGTGGTGGCATAGTCAAAGTAAAATCGCGTTAGCTTAACTTCTATGGATACCAAGATTATCAGGCGTCAACAGGGCCCCTAAGAGGCTTTTAAGAGGCAGTCTATACCTTGCTTACGCCACGAGAACTAGACGAAGCCCCACCCGAGTTAAACTTACCTTACCGTTTGCATCACCTAGGTATTTACTTAGTTTAAGCCTGAGTTCATTTAACTGGAATGAAACTGGAATGAAACTGGGTGTATTTTCATAGTATAAACAGGGCTCTATTTGCATCACTTGGTATGAAAAATGGTTTGCAGCGTGAAAATTAGAATTAGAAGCTCTTTAGAGTTAAAAGGACCATGAAGTACTTCTAAGAGACCAGCCAGACAGGTAGTTTGAGTGTTAGCTTTCAAAAAGAGAAGCAAATTTCGAACAAAATATAGGTTAGCTTTTTCTTTTTGAAGGTCGTTCTCTAAATAGAATTTCAACGTACTTGAGATTGCCTTTCTTTACTTTCTATTGCCCACTTCCTTTGTGGGTCTTCTTTGTCTTGCAAGTACAATACTTCTTCCACCAGAGTATCCTATCACGTCCTCATAACATCTGATAATATCTGTTCATGTTTTTTAAGGTTTAATTATGTGCTCTAAATTTCCTTTTCTATGATAACTCTATGAGGATTATAGTGCATTTTTTAATATAACTACACTGTCTTTGATGGGCAGTTTGTATACACGTTTTTTTCTGTAAGAAACCTAACTTATAGTCTGGTAGTAAAAGTTTCTTAATTTTTTGCCATTGAGTTGGTTCTAAAAGCCTCGTGAAAAATTCTTAATTTATGAACAATGGCATTTAAAACGTAAGCAAAATATTTACATAGGAAAGTAATATCACTATACCAAAAAAATATTTCAAAGCAAGGTCATGTTCACATTATTTTGGCTCAGCTTTGCGTTGGACTACCGTAAATTCTTGAATTTGCCTTGAATTAGTGGGGGCTCATTTATTTTTTGGAGTTTTGCAAAGGGGATTATTCGAGGGGGACTTAAAAATTTCCTGGTAGCTTTTCGTATTTCAGTTGACATTTTTCTACTTATAAACCGTCTCTTTGATGTTACCACATACAAGCAACAGGATATTTTTCAAGGGACAGGCAAATTTTCGTTAATTAATAACTTTTTTCTCTTTCCTAGAACTATAAAATACTGACAGACTCTCAAATAAGTACAATCACATGCTTGTTTGGGGCTTATTCGATGAGAGCTTATGAAGAATTTTCAGCTCTTGGGTGGGGGAGGTTAATTCGAAGATTTGCTTTAACCGCTTTAAATGTACAAATCGTGTAAAGTTTCTTAGCTCTTTTCCTGTAGTTCTAAAGGCTCCTTCAGTTTGAGACTGTATTGTACTATGTTGCGTATAAACCGGTTTCCTGTCAAGAAAACGTGTACGGTGATTTGAGTCACCATTATCAGTTTTTCTTAGCTGATTTTAGGGAAACTGGTTCCCACCAGGGATGTGCGAACTGGGGCGTGGGGGCGTTATGCCCCCTAATACTTTCAAATTTGCAAGAAAGTTGGTCAAAAGAATACAAAAAACTGCGTGTATGGGAAAGGAAATTTGCTAACTTGTGTAGGTAGTATTGCACAGCGACGGATTTGTTGCCATCAACAAAGTGGCAGAACGAAGCTTCGACAATACCTGTTAACTATGAAGAGCTTCCAGACATCACTTCTTTTCTTATTCCAAAAAATACAAACATGGCTCAGATACAGGCTAAATATTGAAAGGTTATGAAAACTATGAAAAGCTGAAAGCAAATGTTCTCAGAACCAAACGAGCTGTTTATGAATTGCACCTCTGCGATGGACATTTACTGTCTTATCTCATTAGGGACGAGAAAATTTCGAAAAACTTTAGACTGAAAATACTCGGAACTTTCTCTGCGCTAAGATAAAAGTTTTCAAATCAAAATGTAGCACGAAAATTGGTACTTAAATTGGTATTCCTTAAAAAGTACTTTTCTGATATCGTGTACGAGACAAAAACAATAGTGCAGATACTATAACATACCCTTGTGTGATCAAATGATTGCCGTACTGAAGCACAGTGGACTGCCTAGGAGAAAATACTGGTTCGAAACTTGAAGAAAATGCAGGAATAAGTCAAATAACGGAAGTATCGATAGTTAATTGGGCTTTTAGGATGTGCACTTTTCTGATTTTGCTCAGACGTTTGGTCACCGAACCAGTGGCGAAACTAGCGGGCATGCTTGTCATGCGCTGCATGACTAAAGTTCTTTAGGGATACGAATTTTATTTATAATGTATAATTTCACTTCCAAAATGCCCAAAAGCTGAAGTCTTGTGTGCTGCAATTTGGGTGTATGCTAAAACAACAATTGATGTAGGCCCCTATGATGATTTTATTTTACATGATGATTTTGTTTTACCCTGCATAAGCAAGAATGACCTAAGTAAAGGTAAATATGAACAGATTTAAAATGTCTCTACCGGTGATTATTATAAAAACGTTGATCATGCGAATTCCAAACCGCATGAGTAAAATGACATCATAGCAAGTTACAGCGACTTGATTGCCCAATTCATTGACTATACGCCAATCAGCGCTCTCTTATTCAAGTTTTATCATGTGGTTCCTTCTAAGGCAGAGGCAGGTTGAGCAACAACAACAGTAGTCCTCTTTCAAAGTTTTGCTATGGCCTAGCTGTTCGAGTCATGCCGTTTCGCACTATCGTTGTCGTATAACAAGTTGCTTCTCATCGATTGAATCTTGTGTTATGGCAGTAAGTCTTATTTATAACGGCAGTGAAGGTCATTTTGCGAATACTTTAGCTTTTAGCACAATTGCTAGTGTGAGGTCAAAAGGAAAGGAGAACCGATGGTGCTACGGTTCTCGTGCTGAAGTTTGGTTTTCGACCAGATGCTTTTTTGACTGCTTTGTATTCTATATTTGACAATCCACAAAGTTGGGATGATACTACTCTGTCGATAACCAGAGGATTGGAGCAGCATTTTTTTAGCTTTATCTTAGTGGCCCTCTTCAAAAAAATCTGCTGCAATAATATTTTCCTTTCATAGCTTGCAGAACACACGAAAAGCTCTTAGCGATTGGATTTAAAAAATAGTTAGTACTCTTGAATTTCTTTTTGATTTGCGGTCAGGCAATTCATGAGCTGAGTTCTTTGCTTCTGTTGTATAAATGTTTGGTGAGTGAAAAATAAGGCTAGATTCGAAGTATTTTGCTATTCTAGATTTTTCATGCTATTATGCTTTAATTAATTGGTAGAAAAATGTCCTTGTTGAGAAGCAGAAACTTTTGAAAATGAAATATGCTTCTCCTTATCAACTATCTCTTACTGAACAACTGCTTCTTTAAATCTATAAAAATTCAGATTCCCATAGATGAACTACCCAGGAACTGCTGCAATACCTCAACTAACTTTACCTACAGTCTTTTTTTGAAGTTTTCCAGCTCCTGTGATTAAATGCAACATTGGCTGTATCTTGCTTTTCAGTAGAAAGATCAACTTCTTGTTTGAAGAGAATAAAAACACTTGCATCTTAGGTGCTTATGTAGAACTTATGTGTACAAAGAAATAATAAATAAACTAGAAAATACAGGCCCTCCCTCTATATTCTTTAATTCGGGATAAGTTCATAGAAAAGCATGGATGCTAGTTTTCCTTTCAAATAGAATTAAATTTTTTAATGTCTCAAATTCTTTCAAACATTTGCCGTCCATTTTGCTCAAAAAGAAATAAGCTTTCTTTCTCATTGTAATTTATTTCTTGTAAAAGAATTCAAATGAGACATTAAGTAAACTTTTGCTCAGTGATTGCACTGCTTTTGTGTCTGTCAATTAAAGAAGCTTCAGTTGTTTCTTCATTTAGTCAAGCTGATTATGTCAAGAACACTTGTCATAAAATGCTACCCTCCAATTTCTGACCACAACTTGCTATTGATGAGAAGAATTCAATGAGTTATTAAAGAAAACTTGCTGTATAGAGATGACATTGCCTTTGTCTGTCAGTTAAGAAAGCTCCAATGGATCTTTAATTTTGTGAAGCAAAGCGTTAGCTGATTATATAAATAACATTTGCCACGAGATAGGGCTCTTTATTTTTTGATTGTAATTTTTGTGCATGAGCGAATTCTAAGGAGTTGTGAAAGACAAGTTTGTGTGCTGATTGCAAGCAATTTCTAACAACTGAAGAATTTCTGATCAGTTTGCTTACCTCTAACTTCTTCATTGCCATGGATTTACTTCAGCACAATGTGGAAACTTAAAGCAAAAGCCAAACTCTTAATATGGGGTTTGAGCTTAATTAATTATAATTTCTTAATGAGGTTATTTGCCTTTGCAGTTGGTAATGACGGTTACTCAAAAGTGAAATGTCAGTTTGTCCAAAAACTTGTCACATTTCATGACTGAAACATCAGTAACTTTTCTAGCTGTCATAGCTGTCATGTTATCCACACTTGTATTGTAAATGCGTAGTGAAAATTCAGTTGCGCATGCGCTGATGGTTTGATAAATTTCGCATGAGCAACCTTTTAGAGCTGGCTTCGCCACTGCACAGAGCGCAAACAAGAAGAAATGTGTTGAGAATTGTCCATGCGGCCTTTTAAAAATAACAGACTTTGCGAGGGAGTGAAAGGCTATATCTATTTTTCCAAGCACTTTTTCGCATGGGCAGCCATGCTGCAAGAGAGTTGGCAACAGTATTTTCTGTGACCTTTATTTTTAGTAACAATAGTTGGTCAATTGGTCAAAAGCCCCCCCCCCCTAACAGAAGGTGTCTCGATACATCACTGGTTTACACTTATGTGAAGAACGTGTTTTCGTAAGCCATCCCAGATTTTACTGACTTCCCGGACCATTAGATATTTTTTCCATTAGAAAATATCATATTCCCGACGTCGGCTATTCTTTCGCCTGGTTTCCGTTAGCCGCAAGGTGCCGCCGATTCAGTTCACTTCATTATCATCTTAAATTCTTTATGCAGGATAAAACTTAAAGTTTACAGAGATCTGGTTTGCATACTGCTCTGTTAAGATCTAAAACTAATTAAGAGAAACCTCTAAATATAGATATTAATATGTACACATCAAAGTTAAAACTTACACAAAGTAAAGAAAAACATATAACATATAATTATATGAAAATATATGAAAGCAAGAAATTGAGAGAGTGAAAGCTCTCGCCTGTTAAGTCTAAACAACTGTAATAATGACCTTGCAGTAATATTTGGCCTTCTATTCCTTCGCATAGGCATTACGGTTTCTGGGAGAGCTTTCTTAGTGAACTCGCTGTAGTTGCTTGCAATATCTTTGATTTACTGTTGAACTATCGGGAAGCAACTGTAGCTGCTGCTAGAAAGGTAAACAAGATCGAATTTCTACAGGCTGCTACGGTAGCTTTAAGTAACTGCAGACGCTGCTGGTTTCAATGAAAAAGCTTTTATATTAAACTGTAGAACTCGTGTAGAACCGAGAGGACTGGAGACGGAAAATGGCAGAAAGCAAGGGACTGATCGTTTATCATGTTTCATTGAGGAGGGGTTGCTTTCTCAGCAGATGTGCCTGCTCTGAAGCATACCCCCAAATTGAATTACTTTCAAAACTTGCATCCCCCCATTTCAATTCATGTCCATATTTAAAGTTGGTACTTACAATAGTAATTGAATACTAATGTAAATCAACTATTTACGATGCAAAAAAAAGCCAAATAGCTATATATAAAATTTCACGCACTAAAATAAGAAATTAACAAGCTAGTGGTAAGTCCTGCCGGAGCAATCTTTGCGAGGCCAACCTTTTTTGCCTTATTTTTGAATTCTAGAAGAGTTGATTCATTTTTGATACTGTCATCTGGGGGTATTACAGTGGAAAATCCTGCTAAAAGGCAGCGATTCCAGTCCAAAGTTTGTACTTCATACTGTAGGTAACTTCATATTGTAGGAATTTCGGGACTACTGTCAGCAATGCTTTGATTACCACGCCCTTTTCATTAGCTATAATGCGACCAAAATTTTTATAGTACTATAAAGGCAGCATAGGGGGGTCTGGGGACTAGACCCCAGAAAAAATTTTACAGCTACATTTCCGATAGTGCTAGAAAATGACCCTTTCTAAAAATTAGCGCTGCCAAACTGCAATCCATGATATTTGACAGGCATTTAAAGAAGAAAACAAGATTTCAAATTGATCGATATTCAAAGTTATAGGTGGAGAAGAGTGAACAAGGTCCGTCAGTTGGGCGACCCTGTCCCCTATATTCACTGCTGACTTTGTGACCGACCATGACACATAAATATGACACATTATATGTGAAACAGCATTGTTGGTCAGGAACCACTGTACAAAGAGCCTGTATGTAGAAAGTCAAACTACTTGAAGGAATTGTGGTAAAAGCAAAAATTCCTGCAATTTGAGAACTTTATCACTGCAAGCAATCAAGAATTAGAAAGCCTGTTCCGTTCATTTGTAGCAAGAATTGGCATGGATTGATACCTGTGTCCATGGTTTCGCCGCTTTTACTAGGTTGGTCACATGAAGCGTTATAGTGTTGTTTACTATAATCGTGTTGCCTATCTAGCACAAAGTTCATCAAAGGTGATTGAGTCGGCTACACTCAATCCAGTCTGTTGCCCCTACAGTTAATTGTCAGAGCTGTAGGGTGAGACATTGAGTCTGATTTTCACTGAAGGGGCCTTGTTGGACAATTTGCCACAGGTCATCAACATCTGCCCTAATTCTGAATCTCTGCGACATAAATCACTATCAACTTAAGGGCTGTTGTCTCTCTGTGCCAACTCACCACCACGTGGAGGTCTCCACCATGGGCTAGCCGACGGCATCATCATGATGGTAATCAATAACATCAATAACTTCATCCCCACTATCATCATCGATTACTAAACAATATTTTGAGGTTTGTATTTATTAAAATTTCGAGCTTGCCATTGGAAATTGGCAAGTTATAGTACCTTTGACCATCCACTATTCCATAAACTCTATTCTGTGTGATATCATTCCGTCGTGGAAGCTTACAATCTCTAAGAAGGCTCAAAAGCATTCTCCTTCAGTACTCATTAAGCAATGTATATCGAGCCATAATTAAAAGTCAATGCAGTATGCTCATGTAATCTGGGGGTCATCTATCAGCTTATTACATTTGATTGTGCCGTTATGGTTTATAAGATCTTTAAAAGCTGAAAATTTATGGAGCAAGTACCACCTAAGGTCCCATTACCCCAGATACAATACATGATTCTGCAAAAATATGAAGATTCCTAAGTATAATTTAGAGTCAGGTACCGCGGAGGGTTGAGAAAAGTGGGGGGGCTAGAACTGAAGTAAAATTTTGTTCTGACTACACATATGATAAAGTCTTTTGTCATAATTTCAACAAGTGCTACAATGAAATTTAACTTTAAAATAACAGAACTGCTAGCTTAACGATGTTTACTAGAACACAAATTTTTCAAAATATCTTTTTGTAAGTCTACAGAATGTCCTCCCTGACAAATTTTCCAAAATTTCTGTGCCCGTTTTCATTGCTAACAAATTGGTTTCATATATCAAGCAAGTTCAATGTATCAGTCTTGCATTTATGAGAGTGAAGAATGGCCAAACTGTTGAATCTCTCCTGTGTCATTTCCGATCTTAGCCAAGTCTTCAGACGCCTTGCCATTGAAAACGATCTCTCTCCTGAAGCACTTGTGGCAGGATTTACGTGCAGTAACTTTGAAATGGTGACTACGTGACGAATTAGTTGACGCTCTTCATTTGGTAGCTCTTTCGATTAACATCAATCATAATTTTCAGTGTGGTATTACCATCATCATAATCATCACCAATGCTTTCCGATAAGGTAAGAATCTTGACGGAATTCCCGACTGACAACGGAAATATTTTTATAGACCTCTTTACTGTGGATTGATGATCGTCGCCTTTTTAATTTTTTACGCTTTGGCAAAAAAGTGGGGGGCTATAGCCCCCCCAGCCCCCCCTGCTCCGCGGTGCCTGAGAGTGTGCCAAGAAAGGATTTTCATACTCTTAAAACCATACCCTTTCGCATTAGGGAACTTCCCACGCTCTGTCACTTCAAAAAACAATTGAAAATGTATTTGATGAGCTGAAAATGAATCAAACACGACCCTCTGGTATAACAGCCTAAGATTCATTGCAATTTTTCTTTATGATGTTGGACTAGACCATTATGATGCGATTAAATTATTATGATGTATCGTTTAGTTTATTTTAATGTAGCTTAATGGTTATTCGTTTAAAAATAATATGAAATTGAATATGAATATATGAATATTTGAATATATGAATATGAATATATGAATATGAATATATGAATATGATATATGAATATCGAATATCACATATTAGTTGTTTGTGAGATACGAAAAGCCTGCTAAAAAGGAAAACACTGAACTCAAAGCATGTAAAGTGATAGCTTGATGCAAATAAGTTGTCATTAAATACCAATAAAACTAATTAAATGATTTTCCACTCTCCTGGTGCTGCAACACCTGTTAAAGCAGCAATAAAAATTGAGATGACAGGTTTATCTATAGAGTGAAATATATTAGATTTCTTGGCCTTTTACTAGACGAACACCTTAGCTGGAAGTATCATCTTTCCCAACTGTCAAAGAATTGTCTAGGAATTGTGGAATCCTCCTTATAATCAGAATCTTTCTACTGATATCTTGAGGTACATATATAACGCTTTGTTTATGTCATTCCTTCTGTATGGTGTTGCCATTTTGGGTCACACCTTTAGTTCCTATATAGAACCACTATTTAAGCTACGAAAGAAAGCTATCAGAACCAGATCACATCAGACAGCTCTCTCACATTCCTTGCCTTTATTTAAAGGTCTACAATTGCTTAGAGTATCAGATGTTTTCAAACTTACACTCTTGACCTTTGTTTATGATTCAATGAAAATGTTGGCACCAAGTTGTTTTCATGGCTATTTCTCTCTAAGTTCCACAGTACACAGTCGTGCAACGAGATAGTCTTGCCGTAATGATCTTTATCTGATCCGCAAAAATACTCTTCGGTATGGTCTGGGCTCAATTCGGTACCTGGGGCCAAGCTATGGAATGAACTTCCTAGGGAAATTAGAACTTCATCTTCAACGTTTATACTTAAAGAAAATTACAAAAATACCTACTAGAAATCATGTGAAACTCTTTACGAGCAAACATTTAAAGAATACAATTCTAACATCTGTTAACCTTATGCAGATGCAATTTAGAAAAACAGGCAAGGGGGGCTCTATTCTCGTTAGTTAAGCTACTTAGAGAGTTCCTCCTTAGAATTCAGCTATCCTACATTAGATCTTCTATTAATTATGTCTCTTATTTCATTTTTGCTTCTTCGTATAATATTGAACTGTAGTATTGTAATTAAGCAAAGTTTGCTTGTTGTTGTTGTTGTTATGTAATGATGTTGAATTAGTTAGTTAGTAGTAGTTGAATTTGAAATTGAATTGAATTTGCTGCAGAATATATGGCAAAGGTAAATATTTTGATGTCTTGGAGCAAGACACTCTGAGAAGATTAGGTCTAGCAAATGGATTCAGCAGGGTTAGCATTTGCCCTAAATCTGTTCTTGATAGCCAGCACCAGAGGTTAATCTTGCTTACTAGGTACAATTTTATCAACCTAGCTCATTCCTTTTTATCTTAATACTGATAACATTTGATAAAGACTGGTGCAAGGGCTTTTGATAATGCAGCTATAAGAGAATCTCCTTTTTAGATGTTGGCCATGTGGTTATTACCTTAAAAGTAAAATACCTTTTAAGAAATTTGTTAACAAAAGCTTTATATTTTGCTACGAGTTTGGCACAGGAGTAGAAATTTAATATATACAAATATATATAT
>WIPJ01000157.1:53859-68332 GCA_018155075.1 Cassiopea andromeda
GTGCTGAGTCGTACTGTAAAAATGCAAGAAGCAGCGGCATAGGAAGGAGTAGGGAGATTTACACCATCACATAGACGAAGGCCATAAATGTATTAGGAGAACATAACACAATCCATTTGTACAATAAAAAGCTAACCAGGATTCAACCTAGATTGGTGTTTGCACAATTATTTGAGAAAGCATACGTGGGTTCAGCCCGGGTTAAACCCACTTCTGGATATGGGTTAGCTGTACCAGAGTTCAAACTGGTTTAGCCTTCGTAGTATAGACAAGCAATCCAAAGACTTCATGATCTTATATCCTGCTACATGGAAACTGGAAAATGAGAACAGTTAATGAGAACGTTCGATTTATCTATATTTAACTATTGCCCACTTGCTTGGATGTTCTGTGACAGAACTTTGAACAGTAAAGTTAATCATGTTCACGAAAGGGCATTACGCATTGTGCACAAAGACTGCAAAAATTATTTTAGCTCCCTTCTGGGACAATCTAATGCGATATCTACTCTTGTAAGAAACCAACAGTTGCTCATGATGGAAATTGTTTGAAGCAAAATTTGATCTGAATCCAACTTTTATGAAAGATACTTTTATAGAGCGAAGTATTACCTACAATCTAAGACATGGCAATGGCACTCAACTCCCTAAGGTATGCACCGCTTCTTTTGGAGTAGCGACTCTACCCTATCTTGGAAATAAACTATGGAATAATCTGCCACACGATATAAAATAGTCAGATACCTTTTCTACTTTCAAACAATAAATTAGAGATTGGAACGGTGATAGGTACAGCTGAAGGCACTGCAGACGGTATATCCCAAGACAAGATAGGAGCCTTTAATATAGTAAATTTTTAATTTTAATTTGCAATTATTGAGCTTGTACATATATTTGTCTTATCTTTTAACTATAGGTTTGGATTTTTTGTAAATATTGCAGAGTAGGCTTAATTTAGCTATAGTTTAGCTAGCCTTTTTGTATATTAGCCTATGTTAAGTGAAGTGATGATGATACACAAATTCAGGGATGAGGGCATTGGCAACCTAATAAGGGCATTAGCAACCTAATCAAATCAAATTGAAAGCCATATAGTAAGGAATGCCATAAAGAACAAAGCCCCTAGATGCAAGAGTAAAGCAGCATCATATCAGGGTCTAGATCTTGTCAAATCTCCATAATGACCTTTGAAAGCAGCGTAATCAAATTTAGCCAAGGGAATCACCGAATTGAATAGATGGTGTAAATGCTCTTGATATTTACCTTTTAAGGGTAGTTTTGCCACCAGTAACTTGTAAAAGGCAATCCTATTACAAGTTTGGTGTGTAAAACGAAAAGAAACAGGTTCTCGCAGGGGTGGACTCACAAAAACTCTTCGGTCCGGGCACATTGTAGGTAGACCAGCCTATGAAGTCTAGAAAGCGTAAATCAGTTGGTCAGTAACAATGAAAAAGGCTGCAACTTTCTGATGGAACCGCAGTTTTTATGTTAGTTAATCCATATATACATTGCAAAGTGCCCCAAATTCAGAATTTAGCGTTTTCCGTTTTCTCCACTTTATGCGACCATCCAGTCTGCCTCTGGAAGAGATTCAATAGTTAAGCAAAGAAGATCTTTGCTAAAATTGTCAGATCAGTGTAGCTAATGGAGTATAACTTGCTAGAGATGTCTAAGGCAATGCATACTTGACAGATAACTAGGGCGGCTGAATGGTCTAACAGTAGTCAAAACAAAGTCAAAAATATTAATTTTCTGAAATAAAGTCTAAAATGCTAAGTACGGTTAAAACAATCAGAAGTAGAGTGCTATGCACGTGTACATATTTACCGTATAGTGTGGAACCATGCAAGCATGCATTTACATGGCGGCTAGTCGATTTTCAATAGTCTTGATTTCGTGATCTGGCTGTTATCCACTTGTGATACTAGGATTTGTAAAATATTTATCAAATGTCTGCAAAAGAATATTTTCCCCACTAGTTCAACCATATCACTTTGTGGGGCTGGTGGAGAAAATAATCTCATGCAAATGTTCAGAGGCAGGGGAATATCTGTGCGACTCCAAACCGATGTTTTCAAAAATGCTGCAAACGAATGACGTTTAAGAGATGCTAAGTGCAGGAATGAGTGTTAATGCAAACCTATCTGCTACTGAAAGCTGTTAGATAAGCTACAGAATCAATTGCAACAAAGTTTTTCACCTCTCCATAAAATCGTTTGAAAAGAAGAGGTAGGAGAATAAAATATCTGAAAAAGTATTCTATAAAATTTCTGAAGAAATGCTGTATGGTTCTATGTCGTTGAAATAATGAAAGGCTTGACTCGGGTAATTATAAAGGTCAAAAATTCAAACTTTGAGGTCAAAAATTTTGAAAGGTAAAGTCCAATTCTGACCGCCCTAAAGATAGGACATTCTCCAATAGTATGTAAATAGTCTGTTGATACTACAGAACTTTACCACAGCAGGAAAAAGCGGCAACATTCTTTTGACATACTTAAAAGCTTTTTTCGTCCGACACTCATGTATGTCAAAAGAATATTGCTGCTTTTTCGTGCTGTGATAACACATTCTGTATCATACATTACAAGGGCGGATCTAGGGTGAGTTCCAAGAGTTCTAGAACTCAGTCAGAAGTTATGAGTCATAAGAAAAAATCAATAAAGAATTCTTTTTTGGTTTAGGGAAACTATAATGAGCTGAACCTTTTTATTGTGCGTCTGTTCTTTCTAACATATGCACATAAAAAGTCATATACCCCTCGCTTCAGCGACCAGGCTACATGCCCTCGGAAAAATATTGAAAATTCTACCCGCTGTGCTCAGTGGCCGATAATTGTTTCCTCTTTGTCGAATCCTGTCGGTTTAGAATTCTGCGAAACTGTGTTCGGAACTGAAACATTTGTGTTCTCGATTGTGTTTGGAACTTAGACATCTCTATTGTAATAATGTTTAGAACTTACACCTATGGGTCACAGGTGACTGATATCTTTTGTTCTCAGCGTTTAGAACTGCGACATACGGGATTCAACTTATGTTTAGAACTGCGACATACGGGATTCAGATTGTGTTTAGAACTGAGACATATGTGCTCGCTTGAAAACGAGGGCAAAGGTGCAAGTGATAATTTTCGCCGACTTTTACCAAATGGACGAAACGGATGCGAGAGCTATGATTCTTGACCTCTCAGAGTTTTCAGAAGCATCGCATAGGTTTTTTGACATAAAATATTCCTTGAAAGTTAAGTATTCGAGAATCATTGAATCGTTTATTCCTTGGAGGCCTAATCTCCGCCAGACCCTTTTCTGTCTAGTAGTGTAGTATTAAATATTTAACAAGAGGGCTCAAAACAGAATTTTCAATTTTTTACAGTCATCGAAGCAAAACGCTGAAACAAAATGAACTTGAAAATCACGAGCAACTTAGAAATATTAAAGAAATATTTCAGAAACTTTAACTTCATAAGGGTCTGTTCCCCCTGAAGCTCAAATAAATTAAACAAGGGAGCTTTCCCCCTGAGCCCCTAGGACCACAAATCTGCTTCTATCTAATCGTTCATCAGGAACTCACACAAAATTTTGTCTAGATCCGCCCGTGCATTGCATTGAAAAATTTATCAATGGACACATGGACGCCCTTAAGCACTGAGCACGTCCAAACAAGGAAGTCAAAGCCTTTGATTCTCAAGTTTCGCCTGGCATTTCCTTGCAAAGTTAATGTCTGCACTATGGACAGAGCACCATTAGGCATAGTACATAGGAGGGAATTTGCCCTCCCGAGGTTGAAACATTGAAGAAAGAGGGTGATGAAACTGGATCACTTTATCTTTTAATCAATCAATATTTATTTGAATTGTATATAACAGTTTTAGAGCAAATATATGCGTCATTTGCTTGCAAGCTCATTTGTAGCTGCTTAAAATCTCCTGCCAAAGGGGCTAGACACTATTGCGTCGTCAAACATCAAGAACAGAGTGCTTGCAGCAACAACAGAAATATCATAGACCGCACGCAAAGTTTATCATCAAGTAGACTTGGCAACAGATGAAGCCTGGGCACGTTTCAAAAATGAATAGAGCGTTGACGCAGTGGCGGCTCGTGGTATTTTTCGCTGGGGGGGGGTAAGTCTTTGAAAAACTGGGTGTGGCCAAAAGAATCTTAGGGAGCCACACCCAAAAAATGACATTGGATAGCTTTTCCTCAAGGTATTAAAATACACGTTTTCTGTTCAAATAAGAAATAAATTGTCTGGCTTCTGCCTGGAAGTTTTTCATAGTCTGTCAAATACAGCCTGAAATGTTTCTTCAATACAAAGACTTCTGGTAATAAAAATAACCTAGCTTAGGCAAGAAAAGGATGTTCAGCTTTTTTGAGGCATGTAATGGATGCTAATTCCATTTTCTTTCTAATTTTATAAAATATTTACTTGCAAAAACAACTCTTTAAAGTTATTGTTTGAAACTCAGCCTGCCTGTTTCTTAACTTTTGCCTACTTTCAGCATCATGTTTCTTATGGGTATGTTTCTCATAAAAATGAATGAAATCAGAAAAATGATAAGAGACTTTATTGTTTAAATCTGCTTCAAGAATAGCAACCATCAAAAGCTGTTATTTTCTCTTCAGCTGTTCAGGGAAATAGTCAATTCAGGCAGATAATTTTTTGTAAAACTATTTTGTAATTGAAAGCATTCATCTATGAACACTAAATAGTATAAATTGTCTAGAATGATATACAGAAACTATCAAATATACTATGTTGGTTTGCATTTAAAAAAAATGCATAGAGGCTTTTGAGCTACTTAAAAAGAAATTTAGCTCTTCTATTCTTGAGCTGGGCAAACTTATTAATCACATTTTGATTGAAGTCAATTGAGTGCCAAAACATTGGGTCTATCCTCAGAAATTGTGTTTCTCAAGAAAGTTTTAACTCTCTTTAGCAGTAGTGGCTGGTGACAATTTTTTTGGGGGGTAGAGGAAGTGTCTAAAAGTTTAGCATGGTCCAAATATTTTGGTGAGCCACACCCTAAATACTGCAATGACTTTTTCTGACCTATAATGGATAAAATGGGTAGGGGAAGGAGGCAAATTGCAATCATCTTGTCTCCTTTAGCATTTATTCTGAAGGTTGTGATAAATAAAAAAATTAAAACCTATGCATCTTTCATGATAATACATTCATGAGAATACTGTGAATGCAAGCAGATATAGGAAGTATCAAAGTTTTTTCTACCAATGCTTTGATTTTCTTTCAATTTTAGAGGTCGTTGATTCAAAAAATGAGGGATAGCTCTGATATTTCTAAGTTGTGAAAAACATCAATTACATTTTGGTTGAGGCCTGATCTAAAGCTATTTTAGCTAAAATATTCAATATGTTTTCAGACATTGGAATTCCCAATGTAACTTTTTACTCTCAAAAGGACTAAAAAATCCTGTTCATTCAAAAGATTTAAATGGAATTGTGATGATGACCCTTAGAAACAGTCCAGTCTCAGAGAAATTACAAGTTAGACTGGATTTTACAAGTTGGGGGTAATGGAACTGCTTTATGCCATAGAGGAATTCGAATGTAGACAGCATTAAGGAAAACAAATCATTCACAGTATTTTCTACACCTAAAAACTGGAAAAGAATCACTCTCAAAAGGTGGTTGAACTAAGATATCCAGTGAATTCAACCCTGAGAAATATTGTGATAATACAACAATAAGAAATTTCAAAACCACAGATATTTCCTCTCAAAGGTTTCAAACATAAATTAAGAATGCTATTCAAATGGCTAACCAATTTGATGGATATCGATTTTGGATCACCTTGTGGCATGCTGCAAACTAACTGAAACAATTCAAAAATCTTCCAAACAAAATATTCCTGAACACTAAAATATGCTGCAAATGATGTGATAAATGCAATGTTTCAACTGCAATTAGTCCCAAATAAAACTTCAGTTATAAAATCAAGCGATGCACCTAAATTACAAACTTCGTCATGAAGTACTGCCATCCAAAAAGCACCATAGAACTTGATGAGGTCAATCGCCATTGATTGCTTATGGAAGCTGTCTCAATATAAGATCCTGTTGCAAGACCCTGGCTATTAGGGCCCTGATGCTTCACCTCCAATAATCCTTTTAATGACACTGGCGAAGAACTTTAGCTACCTTGAACAACTCAAATTGCAGTATTGACCAGTGAATTCAGTGATCAGGAAGTCTTACTGAAGACTGCGAGTAGTTTAACTGAGATCTTTTGCGGTAGTATGCTCGGAGAGGACGTCCCTTGTATGTTTAGATTTCAGATCTGTTGTGGTCGTTGTTGTTGTTGTACAGGAGAGGGCAAAATGGTTCTTGCCCAAAGTTCGTCAACTTCAGCCAATCGGCTACTTCTTTTTTCGGCATTGGGCTTTTGATCCTTGCTATTGCGCGTGTCAGGTAGCAAATTCCAAGGGCAGAATCTAGTTTGCCCAGAAAATGACATCATTTTTTAAATGTTTACGTACGAGGCTCAAGTCAACACAATGAGAAGTAATCGAATCTCGCGCCCCTGAATGCCTGGTGAAACATGCTAGGATATAACATTTTATATTTTTCTCACTGTTATAGATTAATTGCGCAGTTTTTAATTTTCATTCATTTTTCGGTGAGGGGGGCATTGCCCATAATGCCCATTGGTACCAGCCACCAATGCGTTGACGTTAGAAGCGGGGTGATTTCTGAGGGGTTCAGAGAGTGGAGCTCCCTTTGTTAAAATTTCTGTTCGCTTTGGAAGTCTCATTCCCCTCTCCAACATTTCTTTATTAGCTTTTTCTCTATGTTTAAGTGTCTTAACTTTGCTTACAAAGTGTTTTACATTGCTAAGCTTAATGTTATATTGCCACATGGCTATACAAACACATCTTATAGTTCATTATAATTCATATCAGCGTTAAAAAAAATTATCATGTCCGCCTGTTTAAAAGATGGGTGTGACTGCACCTAGGCCACATTCAAGCATGGGAATAGTTGCTACTAGAGGCCCCTTCGAAAAACTTATTTTGAAGATCGCCACTGGTTCGAAGCCTTTAAAACGTGGGAGAGTGGGCACACTTATCTAGCCAGAACAGCCATTGCTGCAAATAAACTTTTTCCAGCAGACAACAGCTGTTTCACTTTATATATTATTGGCAAACCTGAGAAAAATTACATTGAGGTTCATAGTTAAACAAATTCTAAATTGAGTCTAGTGCCATATAGGCCTAAACTATACTTTCTGCTTTCTGCCTTCTTTAAATTAAGTTAGCCGTTTTCAGCCAAGCCTGGTAACATCTCCTAGCAACCTAATCAAATCTCCGAAAAATTGAAAGCCATATATTAATGAGTGCCATGGAGAACAAAGCCTTAACTGCAAGATTAAAGAGGCATTACTTCAAGGTCTGGACCGTTTAAAATCTCTATGATGAAATTCCTTTTAGAGCACCTTAATAGAAGTTAGCCAAGGGAACTACCAAATTGAATAGCTGGTGCAGTTGCAGCGTATAGTTACCTCATACGAGACAGTTATGAAAGTTATGCAGTAACTAATAAAGGACAATACCATAACATGTGCTCTATATACAAAATCAAAAATACCAGCTGAATAGTTCAACCCAAGTATTTTTACAGTTAATACACGTAGACGCCGGAGGGAGGCATGGGACGCCATCCAGCCAATACTTCACCGAGGCTTTATAAACAATGCTGTACGCTGTACTTTCAAATGACATCTCGACTGAATTCTACTCAGTCTAGAATCTAGAATCTAGTGCTCCTTATTCAACCGTGTCGAATCTCTATGATAAAATGACTTGGCAGCAAAGTAATCAAATTTAACCAAGGGAATCATTGAATAGATGGTGTAAATTACTGCGATTTGTACAGTACATACACAAAGTATAATGCCATAACATTAGCTCTATCTAAAAAGTAAACTTACTAGGGTTCATGAAATAGAGTGTAACAGTGAGCTCAATTATTTACCATACAACGGATTTGCTACAATGTTCATATCAATGTTGTTCATAGCCTCTTTCACTGAAATCCCAGCTAGGAGAGGAGTTTAGAATGGAACTTCTCTGTTTTCCATATGGTATACTCATAGCTGCAGGGCTAAATACAGTGAACGGAGGGCCAAATACCCAGTGAAACATTACCTGCTATGAAGTGGAATTAACGCAAGATAGGGATCAGCGGGATTTGTCTCCATGGACAGTCTTTAGAAGTGCATCATTTAGACCTTGGGGAAATGCACTTTTGAATTTAGAGAATCTCGCTTTCTTGATTACCAAATGGTAAATGAAATTATTCATATTCATCTGAGAACTGTCAATAGTGGGTGTTTCGTTCATGTAATAAGTTGTTAAAGAGACTAAGGGGACCATCCATTGGGAGCCAATGCACTCTTAACTATGACATCTAAGAGCAAGCATGAAACGGGCTTTATTTTAGAAATGCCTGAAAGTTCAATTGCAAAATGGTATGTGAATGGATTCAAAGTTTGCACTCTAACTATGCGTATAAGACACTGACTTCAATGAATGTTCTCTACAACGAAGGGGTCCTCATCTCGTTAGATTAACTACTTTGAAGTCTCCTCCTGGAAAAAGGTACTGCATTTAAAAATCAATAAGTGCTGTTGGTGTTGCTAATTGTAGTTGTTGCAGTTGTTGTTTGAAATGAAAATGAAATGAAAATGAAATGAAAATGAAATGAAAATGAAATGAAAATGAAATGAAAATGAAATGAAAACGAAATGAAAATGAAATGAAAATGAAGTGAAAATGAAATGAAACAAAAATGAAATGGGACGGGAAATTGCACCCTGGTTTTATGTTATAGGAGGCCTTGGTTTCGTTAATGGCATACAATATGATAGAGATGGCAAAGGCAATGAATGTTTGACAAATAGTCCCTTTCTGTAGTCGCTCGGCATTTGTCCTCCCTATTTTGGCCGAAGTATAATGCACAATGGAAACTCTAACAATGGACACCCTGAGTAACGAAATTAGAACATTTGATTCTGAAGATTTGACTTGGTATATCCCTGCAAAGGCCGCAATGTCTTAACAATGTACACGTCAGTGCAAGATTCAACGGATGATCTTATCTACTCAAAAATACATGGGTATAAAGAAAAATCTATCTACAGAGGAGCATGGAGATTTCATTTCGAATATCTTGGCCACAACTGAGCACAATCGTATTGATTTTCATAGTGGAGCGAAAGGTTCACTAAACCTATTGACTCAAAGGCCTCCACTATATTATGTGCATGCTTTAAGGTAGCTCAATTTCCAGCCAAGCCAGTTTATTTCTCTTAGCAACCTAATCAAATCTCATCTAAATTAGGAACCGCATAGTAACGAATGTCATGGAGAACAAAGATCTTAGATACAGGATTAAATGAAAATTTCTTCAATGCCTGCACCGTATCAAATCTCTTTACTGAAATTCCTTTGCAAGCAATTGCCTCAAATGTAGCCCAGGGAATCACCGAATTGAAGAGATTGTGCAAATGCTTCAGAAAATAAACTCCCTTAAATAGCTCTGTAATGGATGGCTCAATTGTTTATCATAAACGGATTTGCTACAATTTTCAGATCAGTGTTGCTCATAGCCTCATTAACTGAAATCCCAGCTAGGAGAGGAATTTAGAATGGAACTTCTCTTTTTCCATATGGTATACTCAGAGTTGCAGGGCTAAATACAGTGAACGGAGGGCCAAATACCCAGTGAAACATTACCTGCTAATGAAGTGGAATTAACGCAAGATAGGGATCAGCGGGATTTGTCTCCATGGACAGTCTTTAGAAGCGCATCATTTAGACCTTGGGGAAATGCCCTTCTGAATTTAGAGATTCTCGCTTTCTTGATTACCAAATGGTAAATGAAACTATTCAGTTTCATCTAAGAACTGTCAATAGTGGGTGTTCCATTCATGTAATAAGTTGTTAAAGAGACTAAGGGGACCATCCATTTGGAGCCAAAGCGCTCTTAACTATGACATCTAAGAGCAAGCATGAAACGGGCTTTATTTCAGAAATGCCTGAAAGTTCACTTGTAAAATGATATGTGAATGGATTCAAAGCTTTGCACTCTAACTTTGCGTATAAGATATTAAATTCAATGTTTTTTCCAGCGACGGGGTCCTCATCTCGCTTGATTAACTATGTTGAAGTCTCCTCCTGGAAAAAAGTACTGCATTTAAAATTCAATAAGTGCTGTTGGTTTTGCTAATTGTAGTTGTTGCAGTTGTTGTTTGAAATGAAAATGAAATGAAACGAACATGAAATCGGACGGGAAATTGCAACCTGTTTTTATGTTAAAAGAGGCCTTGGTTTTATTAATAGCATACAATATGATAGATATGGTAAAGGCAATGAATGTTTTACAGACAACCCTTTATGTAGTGACTCGGCATTGGTCCTCTCTATTTTGGCCAGAAGTATAATGCACAGTGGAAACTCTAACAACGGACACCCTGGTAACGGAATCAGAGCATTTGATTCTGAAGATTTGGCTTGGTATATTCCTGTAAAGGCCGCAATGTCTTAACTATGTACACGTCCCTTCAAGGGTCAACGGACGATCTTATCTACTCAAAAAATATACTTGTGTACAGGAAAATCCATTTTACAGGGGAAAACGGGTATTGCATGTCTAATATCATGGCGAAAACTAAGCAAAATCGTATTGATGTTCATAGTGGAAAAAGAAGTTCACTGAGCCTAGTGATGCAAAGGCTTGCACTATATTGTGTGCATGCTCCAAGATAGCTCACCATTCAAACCTGCTTATTTCTCTTAGCAATCTAATTAAATCTCAGTTAAATTGAGGACCACATAGTAATGAAGGTCATGGAAGACAAAGATCTTAGATACCGGATTAAATGAGCTTTTCTTCAATGCCTGGACCGTGTCAAATCTCATTAATGAAGCTCTCTTGAGAGGCACTTTGATGTGCACCATTAAAGACCCCTCACCAAATACAAAGCCCATATCTGTCCATGATTTACTCTTAAGTTGCCATTCTCAACAAGTTACCTTTTACTTGACTCATGCAGTACATATGTCTCTAGTGATTTCATTCACATACATATCCCTGTCCACAACCTTTTATATTGAACACTGCTAAACTATTCTGCAGCCATACATCATCAATCTTATCATTTTGTATAAGGATAAGATTTTATATCTTTTTATATTTATCAATTCAAGAGAGTACCAAACGACACTACTTCAATATTTATGCAGCCATGCATATTCAAAATTGTCCTTTTTAAATTTATTAAGTTAAGTACTCAAGTATACTACTGTAATATTTTTGCAGCCATGCATCACCAATCTTGTCAATTTTATATTTATCAAGTCAAGAGAGCATCAAGGAGGGACACATTTAGGATATATATGCAGCCTTTGTGCTAAATTGAAAGATAGATACACTCTCAATGAGACGGCTGGATTGTATTTGGCTGCTAATGGTGAATTATGGTGAATATATCTTCTGGCATTTTTACAGTACGATTCAAAACCTTCCACCTTAAATGAAACTTCCCTCCGTTTATTTAGTACTGAATCAATTATTTGACCGTCTTACCACATGCTAATTGACCACGCCCTTCTGACCACGCCTTTTATTGTACAACAATTCTGAAGCAGTGGCATAGGGAGGAGTGGGGAGATTTACACCATCACATAGACGAAGGCCATAAAGTTATTAAGAGATCATAACAGAATCCGCTTGCGCAATGGAAAACTAAGCAGGGCTCAACCCAGTTTGATGTTTCCACTATTTGTTGAGAAAACAAACTTGGGTTCAGCCCGGGTTCAACCCACTCCTGGAGATGGGTTAGCTGTACCAGAGTCCAAACCGGGTTAGCCCTCGTAGTATAAACAAGCAAGCCAAAACTTCATGATCTTGCCCGTATATCCAGCTACATGGACATTGGAAAATTAAAATAGTTAATGAGAGTGTTCCTTTTATCTAACTTTAGCTATTTTCCAATTGTTTGGATGTTCTGTGACATAACCTTGAACCTTTAAGTTAATCATGTTCATGAAAGGGCATTACGCATTGCGTACAAAGACTGCAAAAATTATTTTAGCTCCCTTCTGGGACAATCTAATGCGATATCTATTCATGTAAGAAACCAACAGTTGCTCATGATGGAAATTTTTTAAAGCCAAATTTGATCTGAATCCACCTTTTATGAAAGATACTTTTATAGAGCGAAGTATTACCTACAATCTAAGACATGGCAATGGCACTCAACTCCCTAAGGTATGGATCGCGTCTTTTGGAGCAGAGACTCTAACCTATCTTGGAAATAAACTATGGAATTATCTGCCACACGATATAAAATAGTCAGATACCCTTTCTACTTTCAAACAATAAATTAGAGATTGGAACGGTGATAGGTGCAGCTGAAGGCACTGCAGACGGTATATCCCAAGACAAGATAGGAGCCGTTAATATAGTAAATTTTTAATTTTAATTTGCAATTATTGAGCTTGTACATATATTTGCCTTATCTTTTAGCTATAGGTTTGGATTTTTTGTAAATATTGCAGAGTAGGCTTAATTTAGCTATAGTTTAGCTAGCCTTTTTGTATATTAGCCTATGTTAAGTGAAGTGATGATGATATACAAATTCAGGGATGAGGGCATTGGCAACCTAATAAGGGCATTAGCAACCTAATCAAATCAAATTGAAAGCCATTTAGTAAGGAATGCCATAAAGAACAAAGCCCCTAGATGCAAGAGTAAAGTAGCATCATATCAGGGTCTAGATCTTGTCAAATCTCCATAATGACCTTTGAAAGCAGCGTAATCAAATTTAGCCAAGGGAATCACCGACTTGAATAGATGGTGTAAATGCTCTTGATAATTACCTCTTAAGGGTAGTTTTGCCACCAGTAACATGTAAAAAGCAATGCTATTACAAGTTCGGTGTGTAAAATGAAAAGAAACAGGTTCTCGCAGGGGTGGATTCGCAAAAACTTTTCGGTCCGGGGCACAAGGTAGCTAGACCAGCCTATGAAGTCTAGAAAGCGTAAATCGGTTGGGCAGTAACATAGAAAAAGGCTGCAACTTTCTGATGGATCCGCAGTTTTTATGTTAGTTAATCCATATATGCATTGCAAATTGCCCAAATTCAGAATTTAACGTTTTCTCCACTTTATGCGACCATCCAGTCTGCCTCTGAAAGAGGTTCAATAGTTAACCAAAGAACATCTTTGCTAAAATTGTCAATCAGTGTAGCTAATGGCGTGTAACCTGCTAGAGATGTCTAAGGCAATGCATACTTGACAGATAACTAGGGCGGCTGAATGGTCTAAAAGAAGTCAAAATAAAGTCAAAAATATTTATTTTCTGAAATAAAGTCTAAAGTGTTAAGTACGGTTAAAACAATCAGAAGTAGAGTGCTATGCACGTGTACATATTTACCGTATAGTGTTGAACCATGCAAGCATGCATTTACATGGCGGCTAATCGATTTTCAATAGTCTTTATTTCGTGAACTGGCTGCCATCCACTCTTGATACTAGGATTTGCAAAATATTTATCAAATGTCTGCAAGAGAATGTTTTCTCCACCAGTTGTACCAGATCACTTTGTGGGGCTGGTGGAGAAAATATTCTTTTGCAAATGTTCAGAAGCAGGGGAAGATCTGTTCAACTCCAAGCCGACGTTTTAACAAATGCTGCAAATAAATGACGTTTAAGAAATCCTAAGCGCAGGAATGAGTGTTAAGCAAACCTATCTGCTACTGAAAAGCTATCAGATAAGCTACAGAATCGATTACAACAAAATTTTCCACTTCTCCATAAAATCGTTTGAAAAGAAGAGGTAGGAGAATAAAATTTCTGAAAAAGTGTTGTATGTTTCTATGTTATTGAAATAATGAAAAGTTTGATTCGGTTAATTATAAAGGTCAAAAACTCAAACTTTGAGGTCAAAAATTTTGAAAACTAAAGTCCAAGTCTGACCGCCATACAGGTAACATATTCTACATCATACATTACATTGAAAAATTTATCAATATACATATGGCCACTCTTATACACTGAGCACGTCCAAAGAACGAAGTCACAGCATTTGAGTTTCAAACTGTCGCTTGGCATTTCCTTGCAAAGTTAATGTCTGTACCAGTGGCGAAGTTAGAGGTCCTGCCTGTCCTACCCAGTAGGACTAAAATATTTCAATAAAATCAAATTTTTTGAAAAGTGGCTAAAATTTAATTTTCAAGCGAAGGTAACATTTCCCAACCCGTTATCTCGTTATTTCATAGCGAACTCATTCAACACAGCTTTTGTTTTACCCGTTATGAAATCATTTTTAATTGGTTACCAAAGAATATCTTTGTTTTGAACTCAACTCCTACCATCTGAGATGGTAGGAGCTGGTAGAGGCTCAAACAAAAGAGTGTTTCAGCACGTCTTTGTGCCTGTACTACCTCACAATGGAAA
>WIPJ01000157.1:87077-97154 GCA_018155075.1 Cassiopea andromeda
GTCATGCAGCTTTTTCTTCTCCTCAAGTTCCTTGAAAATATCTTTATGTATTCTTATCCTACACAATGAGCCAAGACACTCTTGTCCCATATTGCCACATAAATATGTCTTAACTCTAAGCAAACAGGAAAAAGATCACTCAACAGAGGCACTGGAAATTGCAATGACACCATTCTTCTTCAATAGCTTCACTACCTCTGGCAAATAGTCCTGTAGGTTGAACTTATATATGTATTCCAGTAACTCTGATGCATTCTCCTTGTGGAAGTCTCTGTCCTTATAGATAAATAGTAACTGACTTTCAAGATCAGGAAAAGTGAAAAGAGGACCATAACTAGTTATCACCTTGTTGAGTTTAGTTGATGGAACTTTATTCTTCCACATTGAGAAAAAATTTGGGTCAACCAAATCTAAAAATTCAAAATTTTCAATATCTGAAAATCTATCACTCAACATAAAAACCATACAGTTCAATAGCTGGAGATAAATGTCCTTATAGTTGTGCTTCCTATCAGATCTGGATGAGGGATGTTCAACAAGATCAACAGTAGATTGATAAGTCTCAGTAAATGTCTCATCATTGCACATATCAATGAGATACCTTAAAAAATTAATGATCTTAGAAGCTCCATAGCTAAATTCAATCCTCCTGTCTTGGAGCACGGTAAACAAAATTGATGATTGCTCAAAAATCTTATTGAAAACAAAAAGTAGGAAGCAAAACAAGAAGCTATTTAGATATTGTAATAAGCCAGATGCTTGTGTCAGAGACCCATCATCCCAGTTTTGTGGGTTATCAACAATGCTCTCCAGAATAAGCAACAAAGTATTGTATTTATTAAAGATAACCCTGATGGTTCTTGGATGGTAGTACCACCTGGTATTCCCAGGATGAGGAACCTCAATGCCTTGTGAACGAAAGAGATCTTTTCTTCTAGCACTAAGACTGGTGAAGTACTAAATGCACTGATATTTGCAAAAAAAACTTTACAGAAGGAAGAGTAGATGCACTTTGGCATAAAAACAAGTTCAATCTATGCGCAGCACAATGAAAGAAAAATGCAAATGGATATTCCTGATGCATGAGAGTTTTCAAGCCACCAATTTGCCCAGACATAACAGAGGCTCCATCATATGTCTGCATTATCAATTTTTCCGTCAAAGATTCTCCATATCTCGAAAGGATAGATCTAACAACATCACTAATGGCAACTGCAGATCTATCAGAATTAACATCAAACTGTTTCAGACACCTCTCAACCAATTCACCTCCCCTATCCAAACGAATAATGACACTGAGCTGCTCCTTAGTAGAAACATCGGTTGTTTCATCTACCTGAATGCTCAAGAATCTGCAATTTTCAATTTCCTTGTCAATCTGATCTTGGATGACAGAACCTATGCATTCAATGAAATAATTTTTAATCTCTGAAGAAACGCCAGTAACAACACCAGAATGTACCCTTTCACCTTCTGTCAACTCCCTATGGAGACGACGTTCAAAGACGGAATCAAATTTTGCAAAGCATTCAAGTAGCTCCCAATAATTTCCCTTATTAAGGCCATCTCTAGATTCATTGTGACACCTAAAGGCTAATTCTTGTTTGCTTAAGAATAAAATAGTTTTAGTAATGGTTTTAAGCGTCTCCCTGTTCTGCCTTACCTGCTCATTATGGCGCTGCACCTCTTCTCTTCTCGCTCTTGAGAATAGGATATCGACCCTTTCTGTAGCATCAAAGGTCTTCCATTTCTTATAGGCCTCCAAATGGCAGTTCGATTGCCCATGCTTTCTGCAATCGGAAAGAAAACAACGCATATCGGCATATCCTTGTCTTGTCCACATTTGCGATTTTCCTGGAGCAAATAAAGGGCACGGCCAGCAAAACAATCCTTGTAAATTAGTTGAGCCAACAAAGCCATTCCTTCTTCGCATAGCATGCATCCCTAAACTGGCGATTGGCAGTTCTAGGCCCTAGTTTTGGCTGGGGCTTCTTATGCTGCAAGATCTCCTTCTGCTCACCAACAGTTCTTGCACTGAATGATTTCTCTATAAGTTCACAAATAATGTCTTCAGCTACTCGGCTAGTTTCTACAGCCATTTGGAAAACTTAGGACTGCTGTCCACAGCTACAACGTAACTTCAAACCGAGGTTTTGACGGATGAAAAGTTTCCTACGTTTCAAAGTAGGTAGGAGCTACCATCAAAAAGGCTTCTAAGGCAATGACGTGTTAAGCCCTTCAGCCAATCAAAATGTTCAATTCCAGCGCAGCTCCATGACATCGCAGCAGTAATACCGTCCTAGCTCCTACCAGTAAAATATGGTAGGAGAACGGTCGTTTTTTTCCATTGTGAGGTAGTACAGGCACAAAGACGTGCTGAAACATTCTTTTGTTTGAGCTTCTACCAGCTCCTACCATCTCAGATGGTAGGAGTTGGGTTCAAAACAAAGATATTCTTTGGTAACCAATTAAAAGTGATTTCATAAATGGTAAAACAAAAGCTGTGTTGAATGAGTTCGCTATGAAATAACGAGCTAACGGGTTGGGAAATGTTACCTTCGCTTGAAAATTAAATTTTAGCCACTTTTCAAAAAATTTGATTTTATTGAAATATTTTAGTCCTACTGGGTAGGACAGGCAGGACCTCTAACTTTGCCACTGAGTGCACCCTGTATAATCTGATATTGATATTCGGTTTTCATTAAGGAGACACTGAGGAAAATTTTGTGAGGAGTGTCTTATTCGTGGAAGAAATATTTAAGCATATAAGATAATATATTGTAACACGTCAGACGTGAGGATTTTGTAATATATTTTACATTTAATAATAATGATAATGAGTTCTTTGTTGGGGATGCAATGGAACACAAAAGTGATGGTTACACGATTAGAGCCAAATTACCTATACATGTGGACCGTATCAGATATTCATAATGAAGTTCATTGAGAACAAAGTAGTCAAATTCAGCCAAGTCAACAATAACGACTCAGAGGATCACCGAATTGAATAGATGGTGTACATACTATGCTACTGAAAAGTGCCTCCTAATGCTAAATTCAGGTAATAGACTTATCCAATATCTTGCAAATGACCACCATTCAAGGCAATTGTACATCTGGTACAGTATGCCTTTAGTTCTAAAAATGGCAGAGAAGGAAATGACCTCAGGAAGTGATGCATTTGCAGAAATTGTGGCATCTGTTAAAACAAAGATATAGTTGGATACCATTCCAGTTCCAAATTGGCCAAGTACACTTTTATATTATTTCTGACAAATAATATATAATAGTTCAGTAGATAAAAATCACAGTCCACATGTATAGGTAATTTGGCTCTAATCGTGTAACCGTCACTTTTGTGTTCCATTGCATCCCCAACAAAGAAAGCTATCTTGAGAAGCATTCACATAGTATAATGTAAGCATTAGGCTGCCATGCTCAATGATCATTCACCCCATTTTCTTTCACACCAGAGAAGTACAAAGTTCTCTTTCCATACTTTAACGTCTGGAGCACACAGTAAAGATTTTGCTGAGCAAGGCTCCATGAATGACATTTTGCTCAGCAAAATTGTAAAGTTTATGTTGCTTCTTACGGAGACCTGTGATTCTTTAAGCTCACAAAGACCTACAGTCTAGGCCTAAAGTAGAACTGCGCAAAGAAGAACGGTCCTTGATGCTTTTCTTTCAGATTCAAACTGAGAATTGAATTAAAACATCAATACAAAGAATATAAGCTAAGCACTAGACAACACATTTTAAGCCAGAGCACAGGACACGTTACCCATACACCAATACATTGCCAGGAAAGGGTGATACTGACACTACATGGAGGTTTACTGACACAACAGGAATTTACAAAAGCATGCAATTTTAACAAACAGCATCAAAGGTAAATTAACAAGACATACAACCTAAAATAAACTAAAAGTAGAGCAGCAATATATTACAAAATCCTCACGTCTTACGTGTTACAATATATTATCTTGTATGTTTAAATATTTCTTCCACGAATAAGACACTCCTCACAAAATTTTCCTCAGCGTCTCCTTAATGAAAACCGAATATCAATATCAGATTATACAGGGTGCACTGATGCAGTTCAGGTTCAGGCGAGATACCATCAACGTGCAGAGAAGCTACAAGAAACGTACCTTCCTACAATTTGAAACTGTTGTTCTTAATGGAAGTAAGTGCATTGAACCTTTGCTCAAATATCAATGTATATGTAACGTGAGTTGAGGGGGAATCTGAAAAAGAAACACAAAAGAAAAAGCTGCTGCTGAGATGGCTTTGAAGTCGAAAAAATCAGATTTGAATTCTTATTTGGGTATAGGTAATAACTGCAAAGAAAACAATTGCTATTTGATACTATTATTTTGACTGATTTCCTTTTTATACAACTTGTAGGGAGGTACGTGTCTTTTAGCTTCTCTGCATGTTGACGCTCTCTCGCCTGAACTGCCTCAGCGGACCCTTTGCAATCTTACATTGATATTCCGTTGTCGTCAAGGATGCGCAGAGGAAATTTCTCACTGGCAGTACAAACGTTGAGAATTTTTTCATTCTTCCAAGAAATTATTAGACATGCTAGATAATTTCCTCACAGCCACAAATGACCAGTTTCTCATCAAAATTTGGCTGCAAACAGTGAGGATTTTGCTGAGCAAAATGCCATACGTAGAACTTTCCCATCAAACTCCTCATCGTATACGCTGGGCTTAACGGGTAAGTGACACGGAATTTAGCGCCAAACATTTGCTTGCTTAATCATAAAGTAAAGTGCTTGTAGTGAACGTATACATTGTAGCCAAGGCCATTTTGTCATTCATTCAATTTCAACACAAACATCAAGCAAATTCAAACAGTCACCTATTCAACAGCAACTCATTATCCATTGCTTCGTTTCTTAGCAACATTCTGTATATATTTGTGTAGTTTGGTTTGTGTAGTCAGTCAGAAATGAGTCTACAGATAGTGCGTATCTCTGGCTCTGTGTCCTCTGCAGGTAAAATAAGATAACAGTGGAATATCAACGAACCAACGAAGGGTAGTCACAATCAAGCAATAATAGGAATACCATAGTTTCCTATAAGGGTGACCACGACGTGACCCGCAAGTTCTCCTTTTTTGTTCAATTCAACATACGTCTAGCAATGCATCACTTCAGGTTCTTGGTCACCCTACTTATAAAATCTTGGCAACTTCAATATCTGGTTCTTGGTTATCCAACTCATAAAACCTTGAAAAACTCAGCATATCAACTGTCAAATGGATTTTTCAACCGATCGCAATTCACAGCCTTCAACTCACTGAAGTGCTTCATCAACACAAATCTGTACTATCGCACTTGACTCACTGTAGTGCCAACACAGAACTCAAGACAGCAACAACTCTGCACACAGGCTGCTCACGCTGTTCACTGCTTTCGTTCCACATCAACTTCTTCAACTTCTGGTTCCTAGTTACTCAAAGCAAAAACTTTGCCCAAGTATCAACAACATCAAGAGTGGACACTCATCATTTGAAAAATCGGGCATTCATAGAACTAGTAACTTTTAATTTTGATTTTTTCAAAATGTATTTATGTTTTTCTTTGTCACCATTCACATTTCTCATCCTGCAATGTTTACAATCCTGCATTAATCTTTCCCTTACGGCTCGAATGCTAATGTATAGACTACTATATGAAGTAATGGAAGGTGCAGCAGATGATATCCTTATTGATTTATGAGGCATGGCTGGCAATATAACATTACTAATCGTTCGTCGATTTGTTACTGCATTCTGAAGGAGAGACAACTGGTTGTAATAACGGCATGGGGGAGTTTTACTGGCACAAGATGCAGATTTGGAGAATTCCCTTCTTCTCTCAAGGCCCATTTTGTAAGAATCACTGAACTGAACAAGACTCCACTGAAAAATGTGGACAGAAAAATTTCTAAAACGCAATTCCAGGAGCAGAGGAAGCACGTCAACCTGACTACTTATGCACTACTTCGAAAGCATAGATAAGACAAGTACTCTTACAAATAAGTCCAAGCTTCGAAGGAAGTTCTGACTAGACCAGTCTTTTTTGTGGGACTCCTTGTACTCCAGAGATACTTTGTCCCATATAATGGGGTACGTTTGAATCTCGCCTATGAGAATCTCAATTTGATCAGCATTCTGACTTGGCATAACATCTTCCTCACTGTCAGCAAATGCTTTAACAGAAACATTTTTGTAATTGTGCCTTCCATTTCGAACAACAAAGGGTATCTTCTTGCCATTGCTATTTAGGCCCGTTTCTGTTTACAGCTTGGGGTTGAAATATGACAGCTTCTCAAGCCGATATGGATTCTGATTGGTCTGCGAGAGAATTTCACAAGCGAAATGAGGAAAAAGTTGAACTAGGGTCTGTCACATACCCAGTATGCTCCTGCGTAGTGTATTTAGTTAGGTTATTCATTTTATGTTTGTTTGTTTTGTAATAGGATTTTTATGGTATTGTGCTTTAGCTTGTGCGTCAATGTTTGCATCATCTCTGATGTATTATGATTGCGCACTCCCCTTTCTTTTGTTTTGTTATAGGTGCGGGATTTTCCCATCATTGTTAGGCTGCAATAGATACCTTTGTCATCGTTGTTTTATTCATGTATGATTTACCGTAGTTACTGTTATATTAGTCTTACGTCATTTAGTATATCCTAGCATGTTAATTTAGCCCTTCCCTTCCTTTCCCACGCGTCCATACCCTACTTTTTGCATAGCTTGTAATTATGAATAATCCTAGTCACTATTTTATGTCTGTTTTCGTATGGTATATATATAGCTTAAGTTAGAGTTAGTTGGAGGATAGTTGAGTTAAGAGTTGAGGTTCAAGAGACGTAGAAAGCAAGCAAATGTGAGCACAGGCGTCATGGAGGCTGAGGGTAGGACTTGACTCTTCCTTACTTGTCATCTAGCTATTCTTTTAAATGTCTACAAGACTTGAATAAAGAGTGTTCTCTCTTGTTGCGATTCTCGGGTTTGTGACAGGTCAACTATTTTCATAGACAAGTTTTTTCGCTCGCTCTAAGCAAAATGTTACTGCACATGCCTGTGACGCATTTCGCTCGAACTTTTTCGCATTTCGCTGAGTTTTTTCTCACTGGAAATTGGCCTTAAGGTCTCAAAAGCAGTTGGGTTTTTAAGGCACACTAAGCCCTTGCTACCAGAAGAGACACTTAGCAACTTATACACGGATCATTGAACCACAATGTCGCTACTATTGTTTAGTCTGCGGGTGTTTTGGTGTCACTGAGATTAATCAGTTGCAGAAGTTGCAGAACCGTGCTACCCGAATTGTAACTGGTAGTAGCTTTGACACCCTTTGCCAGCCGCTTATTAAAGAATTTAGCTGGAAGGCTATAGATCAGCTAATCACTAGAGAGACTAATATCATGGTTTATAAATCCCTCCATGCATTGGCCCCACAATGTATGCTTCATATGTTCACCAAAGCATCCCAGCTGACATCAAGGTGCTTAAGAAACACATTAACTGATTGGAGACTGCCAAGGTGCTAAGACTTGGAATGGCCACTCTGTTGAGCGAAAGCTGACTATCTTTAAAAATCTATTTTGTATATAGTCATTTTAAACCTTGATTCTTCTTTTCTGATGCTGCATTTTTTCTATCCATCGTTAATATCCATAATAGCTAATGTTCTTAGGACCATTCTAGATTCACTTAATTTGATCTTAGATATTGTATGTTTATTTTGTAATGTATGTTATGGAGGGCCCCTTGAAACCTAGCACTGCTGAAGGGCCACTCTCCTAAAACATTTGAAATGAAATGAAATGAAGTGCGTAGCTGAAAGACTCCTTTCAAAAAATGTTTTACTACTGCTATTTGACCAAACGGAAAAGACAGTCCTTCAACTTACACTTCTCGCAGTAATTGCAGTGCTAAAAAAATATGCCTTTGCTATATAGAAATGTAAGAAAATCCAGAGCATTTGTGGTTGACGAAGAAAAAGGGTCATAATCATTTATAGAACAGTATTTTAGCCACTTCTGCATACAAGTATTATACTCCTATTTCGTTGAATCACGCCATACTACCACAATTATGTCAATTGAGGAGGAAGATATGCCCTGTCTGGTGAAACGCTGCAAGACACTAGACAAACCATTAAATTCAGGTTGCCATATAGAGGATTTATTTTATCTGTCCATCCTGGGAGAGACAATAGGTTTTTGCTTGACTTCATATTCACTGGCGGAGCGGAAAGTAGGCGTAACAGATAAGGGTACCAAATTTGTGTCGGTCACTTCCTTATTACAACAACTCCCATTGCTGAATTGCTCCGAATCTTTGCAATACCTGAAGTATGCAGCTGAAAGGGAGAAACCAATAGAACTTAAGATCAAATCATGAAATTGAAAATGCATCAATGCAAGATGCATAAGAATCAGGACGCAAAGAGCAATATTTAGCAAATTGTGCATTAAGCCTAGTGGCAAAAAGATCAATTTCTGGCATATAAGTCAACACAATTAAAGCTTGTTTCAGGCATTCGGGTTCAGCATCCATTCTATATCGGGATTAGCAAAACCTGTGATTCCCTATCAGCATTAAAATTCTGAACTCTAGGGATGTGAAATGCTGTTAAAAGAATATTGTGTGCTTGACAAAATCCCAAATCTGAACTGCATTATTATTGTAGCTAGAGTTGAGTTGTACCCTTTTTATTGATTATGCATACTGCGGCGCTTACTTCATGCATAAGACGCATACTTATTTAGTCATCGTTTCTTTGAAGCTCCTAACTTCATAAAATACAGCCAAAAGTTCTAATGCATTAATGTGTAATTGTGATTCTTTGGAGGACCATTTATCACCTGTCGTAGTACTTTTCATAGCAGCCCCCCCCCAACCTTGCAAAGATGCATCTGCATAGACTTCATGAACAAAGGGAGTTTTTCCAATAATTTCCTTACCTATGTGTTAGATTATGAAGCCACCAGCTATTGTCTTGAAGAGCAGAATTACTTAAAGTCATTATTTCTTCAAAATTTCCTTTGGAACTCTTCAAAGCTTTAATTTTGTCTTGTTCAAGCCACCTATAGTGAGGAGTCCCAAAGAGAATAGCTAGGAAACTGGAAACCATATATCTTAATGTTCTTGTAAAGTCACGAAGTTTTACTTTTGAGATATTGATTAATGTATTGCAGGCATTTAAACATATTTTCAACTGAGAGAAACACGTCATTATTGTTTCAGCTCTGATTTTCAACTGAATTATTCTTCTGATTCTACTACACTTAACTACAATCATAACTACAGGGCACGGATGCACACGCGACAATAACAGGACACTATAAAGAAAGTACTTACGATTGACGATATTACAGACTCACCGACGCAATTTCACATATACAATATAAATCATATATAGGCAATCATACAATATATTACACCTTTCCCTCTCTATGAATGCAATATGCTAATGTGTAATACGGCTTTCAACCATAAACGCTCCTGATTGGTCAGTTCCGATTGCCCTTAGCGACGGGGGAAACAAACTAATTGTGCATTAGCAACGTATACAACAAGACAATAAGTTGCGGAGAAGCAAGTCTTAATCGATAATTTACACCATATTTCGTCGCCGATTTTACTATTTGTTCATTTGATTGTATTAGTGGGACTGCTTTGCTTAAAATTCCTTATATTTCCGTGTTTGGTCGACAATACGGAATTGTGTTATGAACCGTTGCTAAAACTGTACTGTCGGTAGGCCAGCTTTAGAAAAAGTATTTGCTTACAAGACATTGCTTTTGCAGCCAAAATACAGCTACTGTGGAATGGCTAGCCAAGCAATCTCACTAACCGGAATTTTGTAGTTTTTCGGGGCAGATGAAAACACAATCAGAAAAGGAGAACTTAAATTTACTTCTGGATTCGTACTCGACCTAAGAATATGCGATTTCATATTGTCTGCAAAAGTAAGGGCTTCTATGAAGGATAAAAGCTACTCAGTATCACTAACAATAGATGGATCAGGAGGAATAAACAAGGCTACTTGTGAATGCCCACGCGGAAATTG
>WIPJ01000157.1:99433-144387 GCA_018155075.1 Cassiopea andromeda
TTTCATGAACAAAGGGAGCTTTTCCAATAATTTCCTTACCTATGTGTTAGATTATGAAGCCACCAGCTATTGTCTTGAAGAGCAGAATTACTTGAAGTCATTATTTTTTCAAAATTTCCTTTGGAACTCTTCAAAGCTTTAATTTTGTCTTGTTCAAGCCACCTATAGTGAGGAGTCCCAAAGAGAATAGCTAGGAAACTGGAAACCATATATCTTAATGTTCTTGTAAAGTCACGAAGTTTTACTTTTGAGACATTGATTGATGTATTGCAGGCATTTAAACATATTTTCAACTGAGAGAAACACGTCATTATTGTTTCAGCTCTGATTTTCAACTGAATTATTCTTCTGATTCTACTACACTTAACTACAATCATAACTACAGGGCACGGATGCACACGCGACAATAACAGGACACTATAAAGAAAGTACTTACGATTGACGATATTACAGACTCACCGACGCAATTTCACATATACAATATAAATCATATATAGGCAATCATACAATATATTACACCTTTCCCTCTCTATGAATGCAGTATGCTAATGTGTAATAGCATTCGCAAAAAAAGTAGGGGGTTGATTACCTGTCAGAGAAAGGGGGTCTGGCAGTTTCTCCCCGCCACCCATCGGCTCACCTGCTCCTAGAGGCCTGTCTGGATCTGGCTATATTTAAATTACGCAAAGCAAGGTCGTTGGAATGAAGAAGAGCTTTCCTTAGGGACTGACTGCAATCTGGCTGACTGTTGGGGTAACCCAACGGAACTCCACCTCAATAGGCATTCGAGCTGGACGTCCAAAAATCAGCTCATAACGAGAGAGGTCAGTAGATTCGTGCACACTACTTTTATAGGCAAAGACAGCCTGGTCTAACCACTCGTCCCAATCAACACTGTGCTCTGAAACAAAATCAGAAAGGATGTTCTCAAGTGTGTGATTCTGGCCTTCTACAAGTCCATCGCACTGCGGGTGATAAGCGGCTGCCTAAGTCTTTTTTATACTCATCAAAACGCATACATTTGGTGCATAAGAGTGCTATCAAAATTGCGACCCTGGTCAGAGTGGAGGACTGTAGGGGATCCAAAACGAGAAAAGACGCGAGGGACAAGGATGTGGGCTACAGTAGAAGCCCTTTGATCCTTCGTGGGAAATGCCTCACACCACTTGGTAACGTGGTCTATTAACACAAGAACATGTTTATTCCCATGGGCTGTTTTCTTAATGGGCCTCATGTAGTCCATGGCCCAAAACAAGAATGGTTCGCTTACTTCTATCTATTTGAGTGGTGCTTTATTTCAGTAAGGATTTTGTTTAACTTGACTACATTCAGAACAGTTTTGAATAAGCTTCTGACCGGCTTCGTGCATATGAGGCCAAACGAACCGTTCCCTAGCCATAGCAGTGCTGCGGTTAATTCCCATGTGGTCCCCGGATGAACTACTGTGCAAGGTGCGAAGGACAATGTTTATTAAACCTTAAGAGATAACTAATGTATTCTGGGGGAACGGTGCTGAGGCTTAATGAGGTTTCATTAATGTTCTACTTTGAAGAAAAAGTTGATCCCAGCAATACCAATAAGAATATTGCAAGCGATTGCCTTTCTACACAAATGGCAGATGGCGAAGGAATCTCTCCTCTTTCATTTCCATTATCTTCGAAAAAGTGGAGTCCTCTCGTTGTGCAGAAAATAGATCACAGTCTGGGACACGCCCTACAAAGAAACTGACCGATGGTGCAGAAGAGTTGCATAGCGTATCATTAAGTAGTGAAGATGTTTGATGGTTTAAACGGGAAAGGGCGTCTGATTTTTTATTAGAAGCCCCAGATCTATGACTTACAGTGAAATCAAACTCCAGTAGTTCCATTATCCCCCTTGCAATCCGGCCTTAGGTTGGATTGTGTGTAGCCATATCAACGCTCGATTATCAGTGATGAGCTGAAATCTCCTACCTACAAAATATAATCGAAAATGTTCAGTGGCAAATGTAACTGCTAAAGTCTCTTTCTCCATAGTCGTATAATTCCGTTCCCGACTTGTGAGAGTCCTACTGGTATGAGACATAACTCTATCGTGGCAGATTTATCATTTTGTGTAAGAACAGCACCTAATCTGACATCAGAGGCGATGGTCTGGAGAATGAAAGATTTGTCATAGTTTGGATAGGCTAAAATTGGAGCAGAGCATAGGTAAGTCTTGAGATGTTGAAGTACACTTTCAGTGTTTTCGGTCCAAACAAACTTAACACCTTTTTTAGTGAGCTCGGTGAAAGGAGAAGCAATAATGGCAAAGCGGGGAATAAACCATCTATAATACCACGCAAGCTCTAAGATCTTAATTCCTCCAAAGTTGAAGGGGGTGCTAGGTCCTGAATGGCTTTGATTTTTGAGGGGTCGGTGTGAACTCCATGCTTCAAAACTGTGTCCTAAATAGACCACATTATCACACCCAAAAGAACATTTAGAAGCCTTGAAGCGCAGATATTGGCTACGAAAGTGCTGTAGCACAGTTGAGAGACATTCGCAATGCTGCTGCATATCCTTAGAGAAAATGATGACTTCAGCAAAATAACATAAACACATTTCATAGGTGAGACCGGAAAGCACAATGCTTATGGCCCGGGACAAAGTAGCTGTGGCAGTTGACAATCTATATGGCATTCTAAGACATTCAAAAAGGTCGTTGGGTGTCATAAACACAGTTTTCTCTCGATCTTTAGGATGCATGCTCACTTGCCAATAACTGCTGCAAAGGTCTAGGGTACTAAAAATCAGGTGCGGATCCAGAGTAATTTCTAACATTCGCAAAATTTCAATTGCAAAATGACTACGCTCATTAGATCACACCCATATTTAATCTTTGTACAAATCACTTCAATGTATTGGAGGGCATAAGACTTGAAATGAATAGATGAAGTAAGGATAGCAAAATATAATTATCTTTTGGAAGGCCACCTTATGGAAAGAGAAAATATTTCGTGCCCCCAATCGCTATAAATAAAACCAATTTCTATAAAAATTGTATATGTATGGCTGTTTCCCGGGGTCATGCCTGCCCCTCTAGCACTAAATTGCGTCCTCTTGAGGGACACGCCCCACTATTTGAGAAACGCTAACGTAGAGAAAATGTATCAGCATTGCATCATGTTGATAGCCGATAAAGTGGGCAACTGGAGCCCCCAAACATTTATGCCCGATGCCCCAAGAAGCATTCTCTTAAAATATTATATTTCATCTGACAAGGAAAGCGGTGAATTGGAAATTTACATGTACGCAAAGCGTGATCCTGCTCCCTGAAATTGGTGCTAACTTCCCACAAAGATAGTCTCTATAGATCTATTGAAACAACTGGATAATGGTTATGTGTATTGAAAAAGTAAGCGTGCGTAGGATGCTACTTTTTATCTTAGACACCCAAAACCCCTTGAACTAGGCCGTTTTCAAAGAGAGGCTACGAGTCTTCACCGCATTAAATCACTCTGGAAAGTGCATGTGTTCTTTCTTACAACAACGATTCTTCTAACAGAAAGCCAATAGTTACAGGATCTTCGGCATTCATGTTCGACAAACCAAATGAAAAAAACCGAAAGCCAAGACTAGACTAAGCAGAAACTGAACAAATACTGAACGGAAGCTGGAAGTAGATCGGTTTATCAGGGGAATCTCACCAACAATGAAAACCTTTATAAACAACATGCATTACGAAACACTGTATTAATCAACGTAGAATCTAGTAATACCTTGTTGGGATGGCTTTCTCCCCTTTTTCGATGTCTAAACGATTGAGTGGCAGAATACTCTTTACTATATCATCCACTTCACAATTAAAATAAGCATTATCACCCAATCTTATAAGTGGGCCATTCAGAAACTATTGCTTTCTCAGCTCGTAGAATGCAAGCATCCTACGCATGTTTTCCAAATCAAATAAAATTTATGCTTCCGTCAAAACATCTATCTTAAACAACTCTCTTCATGATCAACGAAGCTTGAGTGTAGAACGAAGGAATCAAGTTGACAGGCAATCACGTGAAAGCGGTGTTCCTATGGCTGATTCGTAAGACCTACAAGCCCTTGTACCTCCTCCCTTGCGACATTCGCAAGATTTCTCAAATCCGCAGCGCCATGGGTTTCTCCTTACTTGATACATCACTTCAGTTGAGTCAGCTGCATAATGGAACACTATTACAATCCCTGAGACCAAGATTTGCAAACAAATTCTTTCCCATACAAAATCAATAGGCTTTTTGAGTAGACATTGCGGAGTATGGTTGCAAGATGCGAAGGAGCTTCCCAATTGCTCTGTGGCCAAACCGTAAACATTTAAAACTGCTTAAATACAGATCAGGGCTTCTGACGTAGGAAAGTGAATCTTCTTCGCAGAGGTGGGAACACAAATAAAACCGATTGTAGGACAAGGAGAAAAGTCCCGAATGGAATCGAATAATTTTGCAGCAAGGTGTGCCTATTCTTTAGACTTGCTTATTATTTCTCAAAATTTTACATGATAAATTTTTCTATCAAAAATCTGACATTCGCATTTGCGAATGTTACGAATGTCTAAATCCACCACTGCTGAAAATACTATATTCATTTTTAATGCATCAAGCAAATCATCGACACGTGGCAATGGGTTAGTATTTTGCTTAGTAACCAGATTAAGCTTACGATAATCGATACAAAAGCGATTTGTGCCATCTTTCTTCTTGACAAGAACAACTGGAGATGCCCAGGGACTTGTGCTACGCTGAATAACGTGCTGGGATAACATTTCAGTAGCCTGATTCTCAGCTTCCCCACGACATTGGTAAGGAAAACGCTGAGGATATTGATGGATGGGAGTGGAATCCCCTCGGTCGATCGTGTGCTCTGTGATGCTAGGATGTCCTTATCCATTATTGAAGACATCTGAAAAGTTAAGCAATGTGTTCAACAGTGCCTTCCAGTCGTTAGGAGGTAACTGGAGATTTATAGCGTCCTCTAGCTCTTTCAAAGTGCCAGGATCCATGGAAGACATACGATTAATACTACTGCAGATTTGAGATGATGAAAGTTGAGTTGGCATGGAAATAGATTCAAAAACTGGTTGGAGTTGAACAATTTTCTGACCCTTTTATGTTTTGATAGGATAATCAGAATGATTCAGAACATACACGGAGACCCTAGCATCGGTAGCATTATTGAGCGTAAAGCAAAGATTAAGAGCAATATTCAAGGCCTGTTCAAACACTCTTAACATTCTCTACATATCACTATACATGTGGAGGAAATGTTTAGAGAAATTCGGCGAAGTTGAGAGTTGGTTGTTCAAACGCTCTCAACATTTCACTGAACATTTCACTAAACATCTGGCAATGTAGGGATGTCATCGGTCATGTGACTTTTTTGTCGAATCAGTATGAAGCAATTATTGAAAAGAAAAGGCTTTAAAGTTTTGGCGTGAACTGAATACAAAACTTTTGCACTTCTATGTGCTCTTTACGCAGAGGTGGATCCAGAAAAAATCGTGACATTCACAATTCATGACAACGCCCGTATGATTACACCCAGCTATTTTCTTTTGTCAATGCTGTAAAAGATTCTACACTTAAACAGAAAAATAGGCTAAAGATAGCTCAGTCTATTGAAATTACAATGCCACAATAATTCCAACATTTTGAAACTTGTCATGCATACACCAGTACAATCTTAAACAAGACACTTACTTTTTTCTGCTGTTGGACACTATTCTGTAAGAAACACAATCTTTTGTTAGTGTGTTGTTGTATCATTCCACCATAAAGTGTACAAGGAAGGCAAATGCAGCAGCTATCTTTCTAGAATATGCCAAACCAGGGGAGAATAGACACCCAAGTATACAAAAGCCTATGGTAAATACTTCCTATTAAGTGATGTGGCAATTAAAACTTGCCAGTTGCTTTCCTTTCCTTATTTTATCACATATTTGACCTCTTTGCTATTTGACCCTTTATTGAATATGACCCTGTTATGTCTCTACGGTGTACACAATTTAACTTGGGTCCCTCTACAAATGCAAAAACTTTTTGTGATGACAATTCGTGCCTCTTGCTAGTGTCGCCAGTGTCACCAGTATCACCAGTGCAATGAAGCGAATGCATGCACAAAAGCGATGCTTCACCTGCACGAGAGCAAGCCGCGCTCTGAGAGAATGCAAAAGCAAATATATCTGCTACAATTGCAAAAGGAAACACCATTCGTCTATTTGTACCAAAAACGAGCCTATCAATTCAGTTGTTGGTGCAATTAGATACCGGCTATGCCAACAATAAGAGCAGCAATGGACACATCAAAAATGGTCCTGCAGCTTATCAAACTGTGCAGGCAAAGGTTGGAGGGTAAGAATGCAGAATTCTTTGATGGTGGCAGCAGGAAGTCATAAATTAGTGAAGCACATGGCAGAAAACTCACATCTGCACAATTTCGCTCAGAGAACCGTATCATTGGTGTATTTAATGGTGAAATGTAATTGACATGCATAATATACAAACCTCAAGTCAAAGGAATTGGGGAAGCAAAGCGGATGTTACAAAGGAATTTGCAAAGCTGGACTTATATATGCTTACATCTGTTCTAAATGCAAATCGAGAGAATAAAAGAAAAGGTATAATGATCTGAAATGAGTATGGTTTTCTGATGTACCAAAAGAAGAAAATCTGTAGTTTCAGTTTCAGATTTCATTAACTAAAATATCTAAAGACATATCAATATGTACCTAAAGACATATCAATACAATTACATTCATTGTCTAAATTAAAATAAATAGGATAAAAACACATGATACATGTAAACAAGATACTTGAACATGCACTAACTAAATAAAAAAAGTAGGTGAACACTGCAAGACATTATATATTTAGATACATTAGTCTATGGAGGAGCTTTCTAATAGATTAACTAATCGAGAGAGAGCCCCCCTCCCCCCATTTAAAACTAAAAAGAAAAGCAAAATTTTTTGCCAAGAAGAGGAAAACAGCCAGAGTATACCCAAGGGAGAATTTCTTTTTGATTGAGTTAGCAATTAGAGGTCATAGTCATTAATGAGAAATTCTTTTCATTTTGACTTGAAAATATTAACATTAATATTAATTGAAAACATTAATTGAAACTGAAATTTTAATAAAAGTTGGAATACCATTCCAGAGTTTAGTACCAAAATATTTTATTGACCTGAGACCATATAGAAATGTATTTCTTATGGATTGGAAAATGTCACTCCAGCTGCCTGACGAGCTTCATGGCTATGGACAGCGTTACTGAGTAGGAAATAGTTCAAGAACTGAGCAGGTGAGAGATCATTTAAAGATTTGTACACAAATTTCATGAGAATTTCATGAGTAACCCTGTCATTTAGTTTTAGAATTTTCAGTAAATGGAAGATTGGTGTCGAGGAATAAAAGGAATGGTGAAAGAGATAGACCTTAGCACTTTCTTTTTCAATAAGAAAGAGGTGCAAGATATGCATCATAAGAGAGTCCCCAAGTTGATGAACCATAACTTAGAAAAAAGAGAATGTGGAATAGTAGAGAATTTTCAAAATTTCAAGTGTCTAATCTTACATAGGACCCCTATTGTCCTTGAAAGTGTTCTTGGTTAGTTCAGAGATATGAAATTTCTAAGAGTGATGCTCATCCTTGAGGACCTTGCTATTGGCTTTCTTCTAAATCTAATTTGAACATCATTAAGCAAGTCTTTCCTAGATGACTGAAATACAAAAAAATTTGTTTTCTCAATGTTTAGAGCTAGTTTCTTTTTCTCCAGTCATGACGTTACTTTTAGCTGATCTTTGTTTATCTTATTCTTAAGTTTCGATATATTTGCATATTCCTAGTATTCATTTGCATCATCAGCATACAAGAAAAGTGAGAGAACTGTGGATGCAATAGGGAGATCATTGGTATAAATTAGAAAAAGTAGGGGGGCAAATACAGAACCTAAAGGGATAGTACACATAATGCCTTCAAGCTGAGCTAGATGATTATTGATCGAAATACACTGCTTTCTACATGCCAGGTAGGATTGAAACCAAAGGAGTGAGATACCTCTGATCCCATAGTGACTCAGTTTTTGCAGTAAGATGTTTTGGTTAAAAGTATCAAAGGTTCTTTGCAGGTCAATGAAGATTCACGGCCCACTCTGTTTGAGTCAAGTTTACACGTTATTTCTTCACTTAAACTAATCAGTGCTTGATCCAAATTGCATTTGGAACAGAATTTCATAAAGCTCTAAGAAGTTGTACAGGCGTTGGTGAATAGGCTCTTCAAATATGTTACTGAAAATTGATGGTAATGATATGGGTCTATAATTTGAGTTCTTTGAAGCATCACCTTTCTTAAACATAGGAATAACCTTAGCAATCGCTAACTTTTCAAGAAAGATACCTTTTTGAAATGAGTCATTATTGATCCAGGAGAGTAGTACAGAGATGAGAGGGTCAATAATTTCAAACCATTTAACTGGCATGCTATTTGGTCTATTTGGTCCAGTAAATTTGTTTTTTTTTAAGTGATTTGATTACTGAAGACACCTCATTAGGGACAGTGGGAAATGTAAAGAAGCTGTGGTTATTAGGAGCATTTAGATGCTTAAGAACATAATTTCGATTTCTAGGAACGTTGCTTGTTATTTTATTGGCAACATTGAGAAAATAGTTATTGAAGTTATTAGCTATCATATCAGGATCAGATATTTTACGCCCATTCTTATCTGTCAATTTGGTGATTGAATGTTCATTACCATTTGCTTTCATTTTTATGCAAATTCTAATTCCTTGCCATAGCAATTTCAAATTTGATTTATTTTCTGCAAAATAATTTTGAAAGTGCTTTGCTTTCCTACCTTTTTAATTCATTACCAACTTGATTTTGAAACTGTTTATAAAAGGAGTAAATTTCAGGAGACTCTGTTTGAATTGTTGAAAGAGATTGTCCTTGATCCTCATCATCTGTAGAATTTGAATGTTGATCTTAGGCTTGCTTCTGAGTTTCAGAGCTTTTTGTTTAATCTTCTTAAGGTAGTGTTTACTAACTAGATGATTGACATTACCTAAAAATTCATCACAATTGCTATCTACACAATGCTCTTCAGAATCCATAAAGCCAAAATCCATATTCTGATACTCATCAAGAAACTGGGATTTATCAACTTGTTTTATATTCATGAATAATATTTAAACAATTGCTGTGGTCAGGAGCAGAGTTTTTGAGAATAGAAAACTGAGGGAAATGATCTCAGATTTGCATCAGAATGTTTCCACTTGTGATTTTCCTTGTTGCCTCATTTGAGAAGGTATGTTCAATTTGGGTCGATATTGAGTCAGTAACTCTGATTGGTTGCAGCATTAGAGATTGTAGATGATTGGTAAAGAAGGTATTTCGAAAGTCACTTGTGGGTGTGTGATTTTCATAATTAAGAAGATTAATTTTAAAATCACCCATGATAAATACAAGTTTATTTTCATTTTCAATCATCTGCCAATTCACGACATCCTGGGAGTCAAGGATAATGCTCGTATTAGGATCGGCCATATGATCAAAGGAAGGGATTGTAAACCATGGCGGAAGAAACCATTGTGTGAAACGGAAGAAACCCACATACTGGGATGGACATTAATGGGAACAATCCAGGAGCAAATGGGAAGTAGCTTGAAATCTGTCACCAATTGTATGCTCGATCATTCAACTACTGTAAACGAAGGTTTCAAGAAACTGTATGATTTAGAAGAACTTGGGACAAATGAGACATCTATGAAGCATTCAAGGACAGCATTTCATGAGAAAGTGATGGCCGCTACTCGGTGAAGCGAGTAACGGCCAAGTATAACCCACCTATTTGTGGAAGACTTTGCATGTGGAGGAAGAACACTTCCATGGAAAAAGGGGAACTTTTACTTGCCAATTGAAAAGGTACTGTGCAAGTGCAAACTAAATGATGCCATCATTCAACAGCAACTAAAGAAAGGATTAGTGGGAAAGGTTTCAGCAACACCAAATGGAAAACATGTGCACTACATTCCACATCACTCAGTAATATGTCGAGAAGTTGAGATAGCAAAATTGGGGATATTATACGGTTGTTCAGCAAGGAAAGGAAATACGACAAGTCATTGAATGATTGCTTGCATGTTGAACAGCCACTGCAGCCTCCTATGTACGATATTCTAATCAGATTCCAAACCTACCCTATTGCACTTCTTGGTGACATCAGACAGGCCTTCTTGCAAATCAAGATTGATATCAAGGATCGAGATGCAATGAGATTTTTGGGCTCAAAGAAATTTTTGGAAAGAAGATTCTGAACATCAAGACCTTCGCTTCGCAAGAGTGATCTTCTGCTTAGGGCCAAGCCCATTTCTTCTTCATACCACGATTCGAGAGCATATCAGTCAGAACAAGGAGCAAGACCCTGCATTTGCAGCTGCAGTGTTGAACAGTCTATTTGTGGATGATTTGGCATGTGGAGCAACAGACATATCAGAAGCACAGACGCTGAAGCAAAAGCTGATTTAGAGATTCAAAGATGTTCATTTATCTTGAGAAAGAGGAAATCAAAAGCTCCAGAACTACGAGAAGAGGAGACTTCAACAGCAAAGGAAGAATGCATTCAATGTGAAGCACAGATTGGGAAAGTTATGGATGTCTCATGGAATCAAACTACAGATTTGATGGGCGTCAGCTCTAAAAAGGGCAGCACACTTGAACATGAAACCACTCATAGAGGAATTCTAATGACAGTAGCTGCAATATATGACCCACTTGGAGTTGTAAGTCCTTTAATTATTTTGGCAAAGATAATTTACCATGACGATTGTAAGTCAAAAATGACTAGGATGCAAGGATCATTAAAGAACTACTCAAAAAGTAGAAGAAGTGGCTAAATATTCAACATGGATTTGAATATTCCAGTGTTTTAGCATTTCTTGCAGTAATCTACTTGGAAATTTCACAAGAAAGTAGGACATTTATCAAACAACTAAAGGGTTAAATTGAGATAGGCAAACCCCAATACGTCAGCGCCAAGGTTGGAGATAATTGCTGACCAGATGCTGACAAAGCTCATTCTTAATGCAAAGCCAACTTTGAACTACGAGATGAAAGATACTTTTCGATGGCTGGATAGTCAGCTAGCTCCTTGTTGGCTGGGCAACCATAGAGAATGGAAGCATTTTGTAAGAAAAAGGGCTCGTCAAATCCTTGAAGCTGGTATTCAGTGGAGATACTGTCAACAGAATACAATACAGCAGATTTAGGGACGAGAAGAACTACACCAGAACGAATTTAGCCTGTAGCAATTGGTGGGAAAGACTGGGTGGCTCACAGCTGGCCACAAAGACCCAAACTTCAAGAAAATGGAGCAGTTGAGGAGGAGAGAAGAAAGACTACTATTCTATTATCATTGCAACAAGTGATGAGGCAAGCAGAGAAATTTGTCATTGAATAAATGCTATCAAGTATGCAAATGGGAGAAAGCTGTTCAGAATAACTGCTTGGGTTGTACAATTGGTCAACAACAGTGCAAGAAAATCTAATTAGAAGTCAGATCATTTACTGATTGAAGAAGCAAAAGCAGCAGAAGCTCTCTTGATTAAGGAACTTCAGCTTTTACTTTCGCAGACAACAGAGCAAATAAATCAGCTTGGCCTCAAGTTGGATCAAGACAAAGTGTTCAGGTGTCATCGAAGATTTGATCAACGAGAAGATCAGCAACTTACCTATGTACCAAAGGGAACGAAGCTATCAGCGCTTTTGATTATGGATGCTCACAGCAGAGTATTGCATATGAGGGTACCTTAGAAGAATTTAAAAACAGATTCTGGATTCCAAACGGACGACAAGAAGTGAAGAAGGTTCTCCTATCCTGCTATCATTGTAAAAGATACAGTGCACAGCAATTCAAGCAGGCCTCGACAGCACTTGTTCCGAACTTCGGGACAACGCCAGTTTAAACTTTTCAGATAGCAGAAGTTGATTTTGCACTATTCACCTGTGCAAAATCCAGAGCATGGAATACTGAACTAGTTAGAGACCTGACTGCAAGACCTTCAGCAGAAAGAGCCTCAAGAGATTAATCACCAGAAGAGGCACCCCAAAATTTATGGCATAACACAATACACAAACCTTCAAGGCAACTGCACAATGGCTGCGGTCAATCTTTAAGGATGCAGAGGTTCAAGACTTGCTTCACAATGAGAGTATCCAATGGAAGTTCAATCTATCAAGATCTCCATGGTGGGGTGATTTCTTCAAAAGGATGGTTGGACTTGTTAAGGACACATTGAAAAAATCCCTTGATCACGCCAATCTAACATTGAGTGAACTTCAAGAAGTGCTATTGGACATTGAATTTTCGTTTTAACAATAGACCACTGACATACCAAACTGATAAATTGGATAGAGAAGTACTAGCCCCAAACCATCTTGTACACAGTAGGAGAATAATATCATTGAGATTAGAAGAAGTCTATATTGACAAAGACCAAATATCAGCAAAAAAGACTCAGACATCTTCAAGGATGCAGAGGAAGGTACTGCAATCGTTGGACCAAGGAATATATCACAAGCCTAAGAGAGCATCAGAAACTTCATCAAGGAGGCACCTAAAAAATAACAGGTGACATTTTATTGGTAAAGCATGAGAATCTGCTAAGAAACAAAAGCGAATTTGGAATAATCTTGAGCATATTTGAGGCAAAGATTGTGTAGAAAGGGGAGCCACACTCAAGATGACAACAGGTGGCAGAACGTTTGAAATAGAGCGATCTGTGCAGCACTTATAACTACTGGAATTCAGAGCCGAGCGTGCAAATCTGAAGATATCTGCATCAGACGAGGCAGCAGTCAATGTAAGGCTGTTTACTGTTGTTGTTTATGGTTAGTAATTAGATTATGATATAAAACAACTCATTACGTATGCCATTGTGTTTGCATGATAAACTTAACTTAAATGGGGTGTATACTACTGTAATACCTCTTTCAAGGGGGTATCACAGATGTGAGTTCGAAGGCTTAGCAATGTATTCAAAAACGTAGGTAAATCAATTAAACTAATAAACTCACGACCTCAAACTTTTAACGGCAGTGTTAGACACAGAAAATACACGACTTCTTTCGGCAACTTGCAAACGGCAAGAACAAGAAACTTTAAAGGCAGAATGAATAAACGGCAATGTGTAACTTGTCACAGCGTCACGGCGTTTTGCTTTTTACGTCTAATTTTTACGTCCAAATCTTTCGTCCGAAAATAGCGTCTTACATCGGCAAATTCACTTTTCGACTCTCTGTGACAGAAGTTACTTACAACTTTTACATACGACAAACAATAGCTAAATCTTGGTCCAAAAATTGTCCATATAAGGTTAAAAAGGAAAAGCTAAGAGAATAAAATATTGAATGAATGGGACGAGCACGTGGTCAGCGAGGGACCTGGCACGAGTGCCAAAATGGCTCCCTGATCACGTGCACAGACTAACAAAACTATTTTTACGCTATTTGCAACACTACGTAACCAGATATAAATTCGTAGATGATGTAATTGTACTCGTATAATGCATTACGTATATACCTAGAAATACGTTCAAAACAGTATAAATTCAAGCAGAATCTTTGCAAGATTGATTGCTTACTGGTAGTTTGGTGGGTGGGGGTGGAGGGGAAGGCACTGCAGGGCTGCTTATTTATAGAAACTAAGCAATGAACAGATGCTACTAAAATCTTGCAAAGGTTCTGCTTCATCTCGCCTTCGTAAAGTAGTTTGCTTCATCTCACCTTCATAAAAATGAATCATATTAATATAAATATATCATTATATCATTGCAAAGATACGTTATATAAATAAAATGAAGAGAGAGAAAGAAATAAAAGATAGAGAAGAAATGAAGAAGCCTACAGCACCAGGTGTTCCCAGGCGGTCACCCATCCAGGTACTGACCTGGCCCTACTTAGCTTAACTTCGGTGATCGGACGAGAACTGGTGTATTCATAGTGGTATGGTCGTAGCCGCCAAGTATACAGTGATTTTGCCTATTGATGGCAAGTATTAATCGATTAGCTAGAGTAAAAAATTTAGTACCTACAAAATAAAAGTTGATCATGAGATTGCTCAAGTAAGATAAGATCGAAGTCTCGATCAAACTTTGCTGTCTCTTTGAAAACTTTAAAGACAGAAAAATGCACGTTTCCGGCGAATCCAGAAGATCTACGGTTCAAAATTTCCCGGCGGAGCATACCCCTGGATCCCCTAACTTAATTGCTTTTCGGAACTGGCGCAACAATAACTCTTTTTCATCCTGATACATGCTTTATTGTTTCTTTAAATGCTTTGTTCCCAGACAAAGCACTCCATCTAACTTTCCGGAAACCCTATCAAGGTTCCCCTCCATCCATGTGCCCCCGTACTTCTATAAAACTTCATACGTCCCTGGACTACACCGTCTTTCCTCCGTAGCCAAGACTGGACGTCTTTTTCTATTTCTGACAGCCATGTGTCTTTGTGAGCTTGTTACCATGGAGATTTAATATGTTGATCATTGGATTGAATATATGTTGCCCTGCGATTGATTATATTTCAAAATCGGATTGAATACATATCTCAACATTAAATTGAATATCTATTTCAAAATTGAATTGAATACATATTAGAACTGGATTGAATATATTCTAATAAAGGATTGAATACATTTCACTTTATTGAATATATATTTACAGGATTGAATATTGATATATACGGCCAGCCATACTTCTTTTCTCCAATAAGGAATTGTAGATTGGGACTTTACATGTAATGTTCCCATTCAACTGGTATTGTTATTGCAAAAGGGAATAATCAGAGCTATCACCTGCCAAAGTTTTTTTCGCCTTCATCTCCTATCTTCTCTGACCTGAAGATCTTGAAATTGCAGGAATTATTCCAATTATAGCTTCTATCTTTTGTCTATGAATGCATAAATAAAATTTCTCCTGTCTGCTTTCACACTTGCATTGAATCAGTTAAGTCCATTCATCAGCATGATCCTTGAAAGGCTTCTAAAAATGACATTTTCATGACTCAGAAGAACACTCTTCAATATGGAATTAAAACTGCTCTCCTTCATTGGTGCCGAATCTTGGAATAGTATTCCTACTGTATCCTTGGTTTGCTTTTGCTATAAACTAAAATCATATCTACTGCAAAAGCATTGATATCTAGTCGTTGAAATTTCCCATATTCTTTTCATATCTCTCAATAATCAAATTGGTGATTGCCATTCCAGTTTATTATTTTTGATCTGTCTGCGAGCAAGGGGCCTCTCTCCTCGATAAGCTTTGGAATTGAGGAAGCTCCTCCTTAAAGTGATTCCCATTGCATACATTACAAACTGTTGCCTTTATTTAATATCAATTGTGCTATCTTCCCATTTGAATGGTGAAGTTCTTTGTAATTAACTTTGTTATATTTTATGGATGTTGTATGGAATTTAAAAATATAAACTGAAACCTGAAACCTGATTGACAGTAGGGACGGATACAGGATTTATGCTGACGGTTGCACCTTAAGAAATCATTACGTTAAGCGCAGGCGCAGTGGCTAAATTGTCAGAGATTATCTATATGCTCTCCTAATGCTTTCTTATGCCTTTCCGTAGAAGGACGGTTTTAGCGCCTGAGTTAAGGTTGCAGAAGTCAAAACACTAAAAGGCTTCCTTACCAGGCTCAGTAGTGTTGAAGAGCTTAGTCAGGCTCTCCTTCAAAAGAAACAAGCATGGAATACAGAAAGCCTCACCTATGGCCTTTTAGTATGCAATGGATATCTTTGCAACCAAGAAGTATTAATGTCTCTCCTCTTACCATATGTCTTGTGTAATTGAAACAAAAACAATTATTGCGAGGCTCTCAACTATTACTTACAATGACACAAATCTGAATCCCTGCCAGATCTTAATACTTTCAAAACAAGTTTCATTGTCATATGGGATTGTGAAAGAATGATGGACTACAGAAAATGAATTAGCTACTGCTTGAATTTGCTTTGTAATCAGCAGTAGAAATGGGAATAGATTTAGAATTTTCAAAACAAAGACGGAGTAGAGTACTATTCGAATGGCTTGCGATTCTTTCTCAACGGAAGTGATAGCTGACGTGGCCAAAACGAATACACATGTAAATAAACGCTTCTATTTTCGAAACATCCTAAACTTTTTCAACCATTCTTTTGCACTTCAAAGAAAATAAGGAAATATAAGCAAGGCTAAAGATTGGGAATTGTGGGACTGCTTCAGACAAGGAATGAAACATTTTCATTTTATTAAACTGTCCAATCTTGAAATTGGAAAGCAAATAATGCCATATGATTTTCCTCATTTTCCAAAATTAAGAATTTTTATAGGCCAAAAATTGGTGTTTCATCTTTGTTGTATTCAAAATGTTAAAGATGGAATTTAAATTCAAGTATGCAATATTATTAACGAAAGTGTAAGCCACTCTAAGCCACTTTATTTCAGTAAAAGTTAAGAAAAATTTAAGAAAATGTCAGGCTCAATTTCGGGAAATGTTAAGAAGATTGAGGCTCAGGCAAAATAATGACTTTCTTATAACAAAAAGCCGTGTAATGCCATATGTTTGCAATACTTAAACATTTCAAAATACTTTGAACTACGACTTTCAGTGGAGTAACAAGGAGAATGCGGCCCGTCAAAAAAAATTTATTGAATAGAGGAGAATGAGTTGGCTACAATTTTATAGATAAATTAGACTTTTCACTATGGGTAAGATAAAAGTTGTCGCTTGAAAGTATTTTTTCATCATAGCAAATAACAATACGGCTTGCGAAAAAAATTCTGCACCAATATGGACTTAAAAAATGCAAAATAAAGGATAAGCTATTTCTGACCACGCTATTAAGTTGCTGAAGGTCATCGTTTTCATACTATTGTACGCTGACTGTACATCACTAGTTTTAATTCTATTTCTCAAAAGGGTTTTCCCCCGTTTTACAGGGCATTGCCCTAAAAAGATTTTTCCCTAGAGAAAGTACCTAGACCCTCACTTTCTTTACTCTTCTCTTCTGCATCAATCCAAATTGTTTGTGGTTAAAATTTCCAAAAACTATGCCTCATTTTCCACAACACTTGTAGTTGCGAAGGCTTGCCTTGCACCATGAACAAGTAGAGCATGCAAGCCTCCACATCAAAGTGTTTCTTTGTTTTTGTCACTTTGGCACTCAGACATGACTCACTTAATTGACCTCCGTCGTGAACTTTACATGGAACTAAAGTAACCTGGTATCAATCAAATAGGAACTTATACACTTGGCAAAGGCAACAACATATCTGAAAAGCCTTTTAGTGCCAACGTAAAAGGTGTTGGGAGATTGGAAATCTACAACTCCTCTCTTTCCTTGTGGGTGAAATGAATAGTTTCTTTAAGATTAGGTGTGGTTGCCACACCCATTCAGTATGGCTGTTCGTCGTCAATATTTTTTAAATTGCCTCCCCTTATGCTCTCCAAAGATGGTCGGCACATGAGCTTTTAGTCTCAAACGGCACCCGTGTATGAACCTGCACTGCAGAACAGGGCCCTATTCTAGTGGAAAAGCAGCCTACACCTAATTGCTATCGAAGCACATAAATCAAATGGAGTCCTACAAAACTTAGCCCAGAAGAGAAATAAAAATATTTGCACGGTCAGTTTATGAAGTAATGAACTATCGAAGGAATTTTCTATCAACATCTTTGGGCTGAGAAGTAGAGAATGGAGTAGCTTTCTAGCCAAACAAATTAGCAGGAAAAAGGATGTCTTCTCTGCTTCATCGAGCAAATTGCAGGGACTAGAAGGCTTACCATAATTTAGGATAAGTTAGAGTTTGCAAAATGCTAGAAAGTTCTTTTTCATAATTGTTAATGCTCTTACTGTAATGCATACAACCTAAAAGAAATTATTGCTGATATCTAGAAACAGGGTACGTTGTTCGATGATTTCCTTTGCATTTTACAATGGAAAGGCTTCATTTGTCTTTTAGTGTTCCTGTTTACCAGTGTCTACATGATAGAGTGTCCCATTATTTGCCACACATTCAATATACAAGAAAGCAAATTTACGAAATTACGTTTGTATAATTTTAAATGGTGAGTTCCTTCTAGTCAACAAATCAAGCATTAAAGTTGTAAATTGATGGGAGGTACCACGTATATGCTAATGACTCTAAGTACTATAATGAATTCAAGAGACGCTGTAAGCATTCAAAGTTGAATAATTGCTCTGCGTCATGAATGAACCCCAGCAGGAAGAAATTATTTCTCAGTATATCCGATAATTGTTGAGCTATGTATTGGCGACAGTATTGTATAAAACTTTCCATGCATAATGCTAGGAACCCATTCTATCAGCTTCGTGTCGAAAATTTTTGCTAGAATTCCTTATAGTGAGTGGCCAATGGAATCACAGATCACGATCATTTTAATCACGATCATAGTTATACACAGTATCCAGCCTTGCAGAGTTTTCATGAAACTTATGTGAATTTGATGACACGCAGTCCTCCTTCAAATCATAGAAAGTTTATTATCAAGAAATTCATAGCAAAAGCTATAACATCGTGTTGCCAGAAAAGTGATAAACAGTTTCTATGATGTATTTGGAGATACCCTAATTGAAAAGCTAACCTATCGAATTATCGAGGACACTATTAACCGAGAGGCAGAGGCCATGCTTGAAAGATCCTTAAATGGTCTCCTTCCGAAGTATTTCTCAAATATCTTTTCAGGAAAGTCTAATCGAGACACTGTTTATTTGAGAAACTCTGAGACTAACTTGAAATTGCCTCTATTCAAAACTGCTTATGGACAGAGCTCAATTGCATATCATGGGACTCATCTGCAGAACAGCCTTAAAACCACCCTCTGTACTCGTGTTTAAGCGTCTACTTTGATATATTTCTTTTTCTATGTTTTGTCTATGATATGTTAGTTGTATAAATTGGATATTTAAATTTATTGTATATATTTAAGTTCTATTTTAAATTTTAAGGTTTATCTCGACCCCCTCAAAAGCAGCATTAGCTGATGGGGTTACCGTGAATAAAGAATGAAATGACGGTTCTTTCACTTATCACATGAGCTTTTTCTGCAAACCACATGAGTGTCACGTAGATAGAAAAGAGCTTGTTAAATATCTTGCATAAAATACTTTAAGGAAAGAATTGGCCCCCAGCTCTGCAAAATATATCCACGTACTCAAGCTCTAGAACTCTAGTGTTCTTGAATGACAATTGATTGTATTAAAGTTTGACCTTGCAGTATTCGCACATATGTATCTGTATTTATATAGACTTAAATATATAAATATATAACTTGGAATTTAATCTGGCTTGGGATAGACCAGCATGGATGTTTGTGGTCATTATAGCTATAAGTCCCTTAGTTCGCATCCACACTCTAACCAAACACTTTAGATATAAAGTTTAAAATAGTTAGCTACTTTTCTTAGCCTATCATATACATTTATTAGCTTATGTAGAGGAAATTTAAAAAGATGCTGAGTAAGTCTGATCTATAAATATAAATGTTGTTTTTGTCAATCTAGTCGATTTGGTGCAGGCTATTTATTTCTCCTCCTTTTCAAAAGGTTTTGCTTTGTGCAGAGATTTTCAATGGACTTAAAGTTCTAGTTATTGCAACTAAAATTTTAAGAATCTCTGACATTATCAGTACTACCCTCCACCCCTTCAGCGAAGGTATCTTAAGGTGGGGTTGTTGCCAGTCTTCGCTTTGTATGTAAGGAAGCTGTACAAGCAAAACTATTCACGACCTTTGAAAGAACGCAATAGCATGCAACTTGTCAGTACCTATAAGACAGCACTAATGGAAGCAGTATTGTATAGACAAGACATTTGTGTGAATGCATTGTACAGTATATCATTTTCGATTAGTGGCACTTTTTGCTAATGTATTGAATAGAACACTTTTGTTATAGGTCAAATTGTATATCAATAGTTTCATACCTATGGTGAGTTTATTGCTACAATAATTAATTGACATCAACAATTTCTCAAGTGTTTTTCTGTGGTAATAATTATGGTGCTAATATAGGCAATATATTGAATATCACTATTGACAAGTCAATTGTAAAAGGTGGTGTGTACATGGAACATATTTGGAGATTTTCTTACTGGTAAACGCTAAAATATGCTATAACCTAATATGCTGGTTTTATTGATGGTCTTTGTCTAAAGTTGCCTTAATTTCCCAATAATAATAAAGTACCTATGCTTTGAATATCACGTATGTAATTCAGTAATTATCGAGGTCTGGCTTATCAGCAAGCAAATGACGCTTCGACATGCCACTCATTGGCCATATTCCCCTTCTTTTCTATCTCCAGAAGCTAAAGAAATTTGTAAAACAATGGTATTAGCGTGCTTTAAAAGAGGACAAGAAGTTTATTGAATTTATGTGGACCTCGAAGGAAGCACTAGTGGAAGAATTATTGTGTAGTATATGCCACAGGGTGGCAGTTACACATTGAAAATAAGTTCAATCGATAGGACGAGCATTTTGGCGAAGTCAATATTGCTTGAAGTTTCTCCATGTAAATAGCCCATTTCCTGCAAGGTTTGATAGTCAACTTGTATTTCAAATTACCTTGCCTCTTACTATGTTAAAGCTTTTATCAGTTTAGCTTACATTGATCAGCTTCACAGATATTACCCTTACAAACAAGGCTTGCTTATGAGCTATGAGAAAAAGCGTTTGAAGCTTGGAGCTTTTGGTTAAATAGTTTCAAAGCATTTGCAAGGGGAGTGCAGATTTATAGGCATTTGTCTCTTAGCATATTTTATAAATCTATCTTCCATGACGTCAATATCACATGCTATGATGGTGCTTTGGAAAGCAGCTGATAAAGTCTAGGAGCTTTTAAACTGTTTTAGCGACATTTGATTTAGCGAAAATTTGTTTTAGCGAATTTCCAAAGTACTAACATGGCCTTTAAAGTTTGTCAGCGAAATTTGACTTAATCTAGAACTGCATCTTTCCACAATAACAAACTGCATTAAAATCAGAAGCTCTTGTAAAAAGAATACAGTGGCAATTGATTCGAATAGAAAATTCGTTCTGCTATGTCCAAATGGGTTGATTAATTTCTTGTTACTGTGGTTTGCTTATAGCAAATGTTTACTAGGGCATATTTTTTTCAATAAATACTTCTACGTATTAAGACTAAACTCAGATCTGGCTCAAAGTTCAATAGCACTTTCCGTTGATGCTAAATCATCGAACAGATTGATAAAATCAAATCGTTGCAAACCTTCGCTAATTTTCTTTCCAATCGTTGAATTTGGCTTCATGCCGTTGCAGCCGGCTATAATTTGTTCAAATTTGAATGAAATTATTTAGCTACTTCAGAGACATTAAGTTAACTGCAAAAGTTAGAAGTTCTTCCCACCCTTTGCATAGTCGAAACTGTTGAAGCACAAGGATTGATGAGAGTATATGCTTTTACAAAACAGAACTTCTACTCCAAGGAGTGTTTTTCAGTGAATGCTATGTTTTATTCCACATACTCCTATGCAATCTTCTACTGTTGCAAAATCTAAAATGATCAGAGGCGTGCCGAAGTAGAAGCTGTGGGGAGTGTCACACGCCCACTTTTAGCGAGGCAGTCGGAAGTCTATAGCTTATCGATAAATACATGCTTTGCGATCATCGCTTGTCGTTAATCCATCTTCACTGTAGATAATTCTGGGAAATTTAGTAGCCAATCATTAACTTTTTTTGCTATAACCCCCATCCCAAAATAAAAATTCTTCCATTACACCATTGATCTTGTTAAGCAATCTCGTGTCCTCCTATGACTACTGATAAAGAGTAAGCATCGTCCTTCTACTAAGGGCTCGGTCATTTTAACTCTGGGTACCCTAGCGGTATAAATGTTGGAAACATGAATGAAGACTTTTCTATGGACAACTAGCGGAACATATAAGTTACGTATAGACTTGTACGTATTTGTATTTGTTATGTTGATAGCAATTACGTATAGACTTGTTTCCATATATTTCAACAGGGTATCAAGAGACTTAGACCAAGATAGAATCGGCATAAAACTTCAACATATATTATCAATTCCAACCTGCCCCGGTACACCGGTGACAGACCCCAAATATCATAAAATTGAGCGATTTCAAAGAGAACTCTCAAAAACTGCAGAATTAAATTTACAGTCGTTTTGGAATGCACTGACAAAGGAACTCTTCTTGGAGTCATTATAGAACCTCTTCCTCTGTATAGTCGTCATTGCAATACTCCTCTGGCACACCTTGCATCAAGAGTCTCCTTGTTTTGTAAAAAGATATTTAGCCACATACTCTGTAAGTTCTTTGATTACACTCTTTTTTGATGAGAAAACAGTTCATAAGAATATTAGGAATCACAATTGCTGCAATTCAAGAATAATTTAAGAATAATGCAATGCTTCCTCTTCATCAAGACTTAGGGCCATTGTATATTTGAGTCACAATATAGCTTGTAGAGATCAATTCTGTATCATCGGATAAAGTATTTATTTATCTACTCTACTCCTATTTTGCTTTACAATAAAATAAGATATCTACAAGTATTTGAATATGTTCCTTCCATTTTTAGGCGTAGCTACACCTCTGATTCTTTAGAATAATGTGAGAATAATGAGCGGGTGAAGGCGAAACAAAGTTAAACATATTGAGGCTCAGTGAAATATTAGGTATTCTAATAAAAAGTAATGTTCTTATGTACGGAGGTTAATAACTATGTAATTATTGGACAACTCCATTGTTCTGATGTCTGTCTCTATATACGACAAGGGTTGAAGAACCTTTGGCCCTCAAGGAGCCAGATGAGGCTTTTTTGATGACTGCGGCTGGCTTTCCGGCTTGCAGAAAAATCTTAGCAGACATTAGTCCCAAGTATTGCAAAACAGCGAACACCTCCAGAGTAGCTTTAAAGGGTTGCCACTGGTGTCGTTTCAGTAATAAAGTTAGATCGATGGAACATTGGTCAAGTCAGTGTCGAATTAAACTTCTTTTGGGAGTTTATGTGACAACAATATCAACTTGTATTGCTGTCATGAAAAGCAATTTAAATATGAAAATATCATGACTCTCTCGACCACATCGCATTCCGATCCCAATCTATAGCTCCTCACACTGATCATAATCTCTCCAGCCCACTGTTGTAAATCACTACCTAGACTCCACACAATTATAATGGAATTCAACTAATTCAAAGAGGAAGGACACTCCATTCACCGTATTGAATTGAATTTACATCCACTTTACGATAGTGCCTTTCTAATCCAATCGCATGGCAAATGTAGCCATGCTTCCTCTATTCATGCACTATTGCAATACTTCCTCTGTCATATGTATAAAACGGATGGTATACCTCTCTTGATTCAGTCTTGGACAGGAGCGCAAGGAGAAGGTAAGTGAATACACTGTGCAATACGTGCGCACAACACGCATTCCGTAAATTTATATAACTGGGCCGTGGTTATAGGACGAGAAAATAAAGCTAGTCGCAATTTATGAAAGATCACGAACTACTGAGTCTGTGAAATTGATTCTCATCATTTGCTTTTCAGGGAAGCGTCTACGACCATGAAGCTCAAATTGATACTTTTGTTGATTGGCGTTTGTGCCATCTCGTTGCACCAGACAGTTGCTGAAGATGAGAAAAGTATCTCTCTCATAATCTCTGTACTATTTTCTTTCTCTTGCTTTAAGCATCTGACTTTATCGAAGCTATAAAATATTAAGATTTTTCACTTCTACATGGTGGTATCTTGGTATCTTATAACCGTATGTATTATTTTCCCAATACTTAACAGCCTGTATGAAAACACAAACGGGTGTTAGAGAATAAGCTTCAATCGATTAATCGGGCTCTCATTCGCTTCTCACACACTACACTGATTCTTCTAGTTGATACAGTGAATAAGGAAGAGGCCTCGGATCCGAAGGCTGCCATCCCTGAAGGTACTGAGGAAAGTGAGGACAACGAAAACAGTGAAAATACCCCTGCCGATGAAGAACCTGAAGAGGATGAAGACGGTGAACAGAATGAAAATGAAGGTCCCTCTGAATCATTCGATGAAGATCAGGACGAGAATAGTTTGAGTGAGAATGAAGATGAACCTATTGCTGAAAGTAAAGGTTTGTTTAAGTTTTCAATTTATTGCGATATTCTTGACGGATATAGCAATTTCTTTTTTTCGATAAGTTTCTTAACTTACAATATCAACGAAAAATTGCTATCAAGGAATGCCATCTCATTTTTGAGCTCATTAGAAGCTGTTTTGTAAAACATGAAATGCAATATCTTCAAAATTTAGCAAATTCGAATGATAAAACGTATAGTAGATCAATTACATACATCTCTTTCAGAAACTTGAATCACCTAGAGCTAATTAGATTTTTAGCTATATGAAAGCACTAAATAATTTTGCATTATTTAATACCAGAATATGTTACAATGAATAATGCCAAATTTTGTTCCATATTTGCATCTACTTAATTGCTAGATTGTTTTGTGGGAGGAAAAAGAACCCCCTCCCACCTGATGATGCATTATGATATGTACTTGATGCAACATGTAAGCGATTTTAGCCAAGTTGCATTTTAATGTTAACTCTTTTCCACATCTTTAGATGCAAGACCAGGCAGAAGGAGATGGGGCAGAAGGAGATGGGACAGAAGGAGGTCCGGCTAATCGCTGGCTGACCAGTTCTTAGTACCAGAACCAATGACAATGCATTAACTTTTATGAGCAAGCATGACATTGTTGTATTTTTGTGTCCTGTTCGTTTCAAATAACACGTGGTAATTGCTTACATGGGCGTTGTCACTTTGCATGTAAAAATTTTTTTAGCAAGCATTAAAGACAATTCTACATTTGCTTTATTCACATGTTGTTAAGATTCTAGGTTCCAAAATCGAGCTGTGTATCAAAAGCAGCATCATTACATAATGTAGGCCTAATTCAAGCAAGTTTGCGAACGAACGATGATTTTAAGAGACGCTGTAAGCATTCAAAGGTTAATAAATGCTTTGCGTCATGAATGAACCCCAGCAGGAAGAAATTATTTCTCAGTATATCCGTAAATTGTTGAGCTATGTATTGGCGACATCATTTTATAGAACTTTCCATTCATAATGCTGGGAACCCATTCTATCAGCTTCGTGTTGAAATGTTTGCACGAATTTTTTATAGTAGAGTGGCCAATGGAATCGCAGACCACAATCATTTTAAACACGATCATAGTCAAACACAGTATCCAGCAATAGCATGCAACTTGTCAATACCTATACGAAAGCACTAGTGGAAGCAGTATTGTATAGAAGAGACATTTGTGTTACACCTCAAATTACATTTCAGTAGTTTCATAACTATGATGAGCTTATTGCTACAATAATTAACAATTTCTGAAGTGCTTTGTCTGCGGTAATAATTATGGTGTTATTTATTCAACATTGAATATCACTATTGACAATTCAAGTATAACAGGTGGTGTGTAAAGGTGGTGTGTACTTGCAAAATATTGTAGATTTTCTTAATGTTACACGCTGAAACATGTTATTATCAACTATGCTGGTATTGTTGATGGTCTTTGTCTATAAGTAAATTATTTTGGCAATAATAGACAAAGTACGTATGCTTGCAATAAGAAAGCAATACATTTGAAATTTGGAGCTATTGGTTAACTAGTTTCAAAACCAATTGATAGGGGAGTGAAAATTTATAGACATTTGTCTCTTAGCATATTTATAAATCTATCTTCCGTGACGTGAATATCATGTGCTATTATGGTGCTTTGGAAGGCAGTTGATCAAGTCTAGGAGCTTTTAAACTGTTTTAGCGAAATTGATTTCCAAAGTACTAAGATGGCCTTTAAAGTTTGTCAGCGAAATTTGACTTAATCTAGAACTGCATCTTTCCACAATAACAAACTGCATTAAAATCAGAAGCTCTTGTAAAAAGAATACAGTGGCAATTGATTCGAATAGAAAATTCGTTCTGCTATGTCCAAATGGGTTGATTAGCTTCTTGTTACTGTGGTTTGCTTATAGCAAATGTTTACTAGGGCATATTTTTTTCAATAAATACTTCTACGTATTAAGACTGAACTCAGATCTGGCTCAAAGTTCAATAGCATTTTCCGTTGATGTTAAATTATCAAACAGATTGATAATATCAAATCGTTGCAAACCTTCGCTAATTTTCTTCCCAATCGTTGAATTTGGCTTCATGCCGTTGCAGCCGGCTATAATTTGTTCAAATTTGAATGAAATTATTTAGCTACTTCAGAGACATTAAGTTAACTGCAAAAGTTAGAAGTTCTTCCCACCCTTTGCATAGTCGAAACTGTTGAAAGCACAAGGATTGATGAGAGTATATGCTTTTACAAAACAGAACTTCTACTCCAAGGAGTGTTTTTCAGTGAATGCTATGTTTTATTCCACATACTCCTATGCAATCTTCTACTGTTGCAAAATCTATCATGATCAGAGACATGCCGAAGTAGAAGCTGTGGGGAGTGTCACACGCCCACTTTTAGCGAGGCAGCGGAAGTCTATAGCTTATCGATAAATACATGCTTTGCGATCATCGCTTGTCGTTAATCCATCGTCACTGACGGTAATTCTGGGAAATTTAGTAGCCAATCATTAACTGTTTTTGCTATAACCCCCATCCCAAAATAAAAATTTCTCCATTACACCATTGATCTTGGTAAGCAATCTCGTTTGCTCGTATGATTAGTGATAAAGAGTAAGCATCGTCCTTCTACTAAGGGCTCGGTCATTTTAACTCTAGGTACCCCAGCGGTATAAATGTTGGAAGTATGAATGAAGACTTTTCTATGGACAACTAGCGGAAGATATAAGTTTCTGAGCAAATCGATCGTGTAAACGTATTAATATTACAATAACAGAGCTTACACACAAATTACATCTAAACTTAAATTTTCATTAGTGTCCGGTCACTAATTACAGCCGTTGTTGCGATCGCAGATGACATGGCTGGCTATAGAAAATCGTTAGTTGGAGAAAGATTGGATAACACGAAATTAGACATGGCAAAGGGATCCGTTCAACTGTCATGTTTTGCTTTAAAAAGTATAATTTTGGTCATATTTCTTTTGTACGAATTTTCTTCTTTGCAGTCACGATGATTATCCAAATTTTTTTCGCATGTTAAGGCAATCTAATTTTCAAACTTTTAAATGGTTAGGCATTGAATTTTTGGATATTGTAGAAGCATGGAAGGGAAAAGGTTTGTAATCATAAATCGCCTCTCTTTAATACCACTCCCTTTCGTTAATAATGACCCAACCTTTAATTCAAGTTCTAAATTCTGTTAAAAGGAAATACGTATAGAGTTGTTTCTCTATATTTCAACAGAGTATGAACAGACTTGGACCAAGATAGAATCGGTATAAAGTTCATCGTTTTCATGCTATTGTACGCTGACTGTACATAACCAATTTTAATTCTATTTCTCAAGAGGATGTTTTCCCCCGTTTTAGAAGGCATTGCCCAAAAAGATTTATTCCTAGGGAAAGTACCTAGACCCTCACTTTCTTTACTCCTCTCTTCTGCAACAATCCAAATTGTTTGTGGCTAAAATTTCCAACAACTATGATTCCATTTCAACAACAATTGTTGTTGTCAAGGCTTGCCTTGCAACATGAACAAGTAGAGCATGCAAGCCTCCACATCTAAGCGTTTCTTTGTTTTTGTCACTTTTGCACTCAGGCATAATTCGTTTAATTGATCTCCGTCGTGAACTTTACATGGAACTAAAATAACCTCGTATCAATTAAATAGAAACTTATAAACTTGGGAAAGATAACAAAATATCTGAAAAGCCTTTTAGTACCAACATAATATGTGTTGGGAAATTAGAGCATTTCTGATTGGAGATCTACAACTCCTCCCTTTCCTTGTGGGTGAAATAAGCACTTTCTTTAACATTAGGTGTGGTTCCCACACCCATTCAGTATTTGCTGTTCGTCGTAAATGTTTTTTTAGATTTTTCCCACTTATGCTCTCCAAACATGGTCGGCATATGAGCTTTTGGTCTCAAGCGGCACCCGTGTAGGGTCCTGCACTGCAGAACAGGCCACTGTTCTAGTGGAGAAGCGGCCTACTCCTAACTGCTATCGACACTCATAAATCAAATGGAGTCACAATGTTATTGTATATTTGAGTCACAATATAGCTTGTAGAGATCAATTCTGTATCATCGGATAAAATATTTATTTATCTACTCTACTCCTATTTTGCTTTACAATAAAATAAGATATCTACAAGTATTTGAATATGTTCCTTCCATTTTTAGGCGTAGCTACACCTCTGATTCTTTAGAATAATGTGAGAATAATCTAAGGGTGAAGGCGAAACAAAGTTAAACATATTGAGGCTCAGTGAAATATTAGGTATTCTAATAAAAAGTAATGTTCTTATGTACGGAGGTTAATAACTATGTAATTATTGGACAACTCCATTGTTCTGGTGTCTGTCTCTACAGAACAGGGTTGAGGAACCTTTGGCCTGAGAGCCAGATTTGGTTTTTTGATGACTGAGCCTGGCTCTCTGGCTCGCAGACAAGTCTTAGCAGACATTTCTTCAAAGTATTGCAAAACAGCGAATACCTCCAGAGTAGCTTTAAATGGTTGCCACTGTTGTCGTTTCAGTTGTAAAAATAGATCGACGGAACATTGGTCAAGTCAGTATCGAATTAGACTTCTTTTGGGAGTTTTATATGACAATAATATCCGATTGTATGGCACTCATGAAAAGCATTTTAAAATACGAAAATGTCATGACTCTCTCGACCACAATGGTTCCCTATCCCTTCTATAGACCTTCGCACAAATCATAATCTCTTCAGACCACTGTTAGTAAATCACTACCTAGACTCCACACAATTATAATGGAAATCAACTAATTCAAAGAGGAAGGACACTCCATTCACCGTATTGAATTGAATTTACATCCACTTTACGATAGTGCCTTTCTAATCCAATCGCATGGCAAATGTAGCCATGCTTCCTCTATTCATGCACTATTGCAATACTTCCTCTGTCATATGTATAAAACGGATGGTATACCTCTCTTGATTCAGTCTTGGACAGGAGCGCAAGGAGAAGGTAAGTGAATACAATGAGCAATCTGTGCGCAAAAACAACATTCCGTAAATGCGTATACCTTTGAGCGGTTGTTATAGGACTAGAAAATAAAGCTAGTCGCAATTTATGAAAGATCACGAACTACTGAGTCTGTGAAATTGATTCTCATCATTTGCTTTTAAGGGAAGCGTCTACGACCATGAAGCTCAAATTGATACTTTTGTTGATTGGCGTTTGTGCCATCTCGTTGCACCAGACAGTTGCTGAAGATGAGAAAGTATCTCTCACATAATCTCTGTACTATTTTCTTCCTCTTGCTTTAAGCATCTGACTACATCGAAGCTATAAAATATTAAGATTTTTCACCTCTACATGGTGGTATCTTGGTATCTTATAACCGTATGTATTAATTACCCAATACTTAACAGCCTGTATGAAAACACAAACGGGTGTTAGAGAATACGCTTCAATCGATTAATCGGGCTCTCATTTGCTTCTCACACACTACACTGATTCTTCTAGTTGATACAGTGAATGAGGAAGAGGCCTCGGATCCGAAGGCTGCCATCCCTGAAGGTACTGAGGAAAGTGAGGACAACGAAAATAGTGAAAATAGCCCTGCCGATGAAGAACCTGATGAAGATGAAGATGGTGAACAGAATGAAGATGAAGGTCCCAATGAAGTATCCGATGAAGATCAAGACGAGAATAGTTTGAGTGAGAATGAAGATGAACCTATTGCTGAAAGTAAAGGTTTGTTTAAGTTTTCAATTTATTGCGATATTCTTGACGGATATAGCATTTTCTTTTTTTCGATAAGTTTCTTAACTTACAATATCAACGAAAAATTGCTATCAAGGAATGCCATCTCATTTTTGAGCTCATTAGAAGCTGTTTTGTAAAACATGAAATGCAATATCTTCAAAATTTAGCAAATTCGAATGATAAAACGTATAGTAGATCAACTACATACATCTCTTTCAGAAACTTGAATCACCTAGAGCTAATTCGATTTTTAGCTATATGAAAGCACTAAATAAGTTCACATTAGTTAATGCTAGAATACGTTACAATGAATAATGCCAAATTTTGTTCCATATTTGCATCTACTTAGTTGCTAGATTGTTTTGTGGGAGGAAAAAGAACCCCCCTTCCCCTATTTGATGATGCATTCTGATATGTACTTGATGTAACATGTAAGCGATTTTAGCCAAGTTGCATTTTAATGTTAATTATTTTCCACATCTTCAGATGCAGCAGCTGCACCTTTCTTTTTGGGACGACGCAGGAGACGAATCGTCTACCGCAGAAGGAGACGGGTCTACCGCAGAAGGAGGAGGAAACTGATCTAGCACTTATTGAGGTGCATATCCTAGCTTCTGTGTATAGCCACTCAAATCCCCACCCAGTTCTTGACAATCTATCCAAATTATCCTGCTTAGGCCTACCGACTAGACAACATAACAAAACCTAACAAACCATTACGCTAGAAAGCTGTAAATCTTTAAACAAATCCAAGAAATAAGTGAATCAAAACAACGAACAAAACCATCTAACAGCTACCTACAATACGTCTCTAACGTAACTTTCGAGCTTTGAAGTAAATACAGTCTACTTCACTATCTCCGTCTCTCTTTCTCTGTCGCTATCTAACTATCTGATCTCGTCCTTCTCCTCTCTTCTCTCTCGTTTGCGCTCCTCCCTCAAACTTAAGCAATTAACATAACAAAGAATACTATAGCAAATAGTCATTGTTCCAACACACACTCCCCCCTTAGATCAGTCCATCTGATCTAAGATGCGATGTCTCCAATCAGCATCAATGGCTGCACTTCTTCTTGGTCTGTCAAGTGTAGCAATCCTGCCGTCTTTTGACTTCTCTTCTTCATAGTTGCAATTGATTTCAAGCGGATACAGCTTCTGAAGTGGTCTATCTATTTCCATCAGTCTTCCTTTACCAGTAACTATGTCAATAACTGCCCCCCGAGTTTGCTTGTCTTTTCCTACATTTAACTTCTTCACATGCAGTGGCGGATCCAGACCAGAGCTACCAGGGCTTGAGCACTGGTCAGATTTTTTATCCTTAATAGCAGGCTGAAATAAAACGGGAATTATCAAAAGCAGTCACCAGTATTTACTCCTCATGGACAAAGCTAATAAAGCCATATCGCTGCTTGTTTCATTCTTTCTCAAAATAACCACCTCTAAGATACCAGGTGTCTTTTGCAGACGCAGAATGAAGAATTATCCAATCAGTTATCACATTGGGAATCATCAGTTATCCAATCTTGTCAAATCAGTATTCAGCTTTCCGATCACATGCTGCATTCCTTCCGAGCCCTGGTGAGTCTGTAATATACAGAGGCTCAACTACCCTGTATCCAATCAGATCTCTCTATTTTGTAAACAATTTTAGGACGAACCCTGGTCAGATGTAAATATTCTCTTTCATTCAATGAAACATCGCCCTGACCAGGGCTCAATTTCTCTTAGCCAATCGTAGTACTCCGTGACCAGGGCTCGACTATGTCAGCATGAGCACTATATGTGATATTGTTGATGTTGAAACAGCCCCCTCGTGGCGAGAAAGACCGTAGTTGTTGAATGCTTTACGTGAGAATGGGCAATTACTTTGAGGTACTAGAAATGTCTGAATCGGTTCGAGACATCCATGATGCTAATTATCAAAGCTGCAGTTCCCTGACTGTCAAGAAACCACATGCCCTAGTATAACGCAAGTGAGGTAAGTCGCTTCTATTGTTTGGATAATATTACGGCCAATTGACTACATATGTAGGAGCCCTAGGGTAAAGGGGGCACGTGCCCCTCCCAAATTGCATAAAACTGTTGATAAGGTCCCCCTTTGCAGCTTATAGATTTGTCTCTTTTGTTTGCGAGGGTGCCCCTTGCCTCTGAACTCAACATTTTGAATGCTTCCTAATTCCTTGCAGTTGGCTGTTGCGCTGAATTTTACTTCCGCCTAACACTATTTCCGTTGTCAACTGTTTATTTTTGTGACGAAGTCAGGTATCGCAGGTGCTGCATTTCAATGAGTCAAATTTATCAAGCCTCACACCTAATGCCACACCCATGTTGGAAATACCCCAACCTTGCGAGTTTCAACAGATTGAAAGAAACGTGTGCGGTTTTAACCTGTTTATAAATTCAACATCAATGAAACAAAACGAATCGAACAACATGCTTGATTGCTTCTTTACTGAAATCTAGAATACTGAATTTCAAGTCAACAATAAAAGTCGGACCACCTGGCCCTTTTTGTTAATAGTTCTGAGATATTTTCCACATCCATATAGCCACGCCCACGAGCTTTTTGTTGAGCCCTGGTCAGATTTCTCCCTGGATCCGCAACTGAAATGTCCAAGTTTCCATTTTCCTCTTGGTGTTGACTCTTCAAAAACAGTAAAAACATCACCTTCTTTAACCAACCTTGATCCCTTTTCGTGAATCTTCTTATGATGCTCTCTAAGGTCTAATAAATATTCTCGCTGCCATCTGTATGGTTTTTTTGTAATGCTTGCTGTTTTGATTCTTACGTTTATATTTGACAAAAACAATTTGGAGCTATTTCTTTTGGTTTTATCTCTTCGTTGCTGTGCAGCAGTGAGGATATTGCTCAATTTTAACAGGTTATGGGCCCAGAAGTGGATAATTCTGAAGTAATTTGTAACTAAGAGAATCTGAGACTTTGGCGTGAAGTTTAAATCGAAACGGCGGAGAATAATAGTTTATCGTCTCTAAAGTTAACCCAGCTCAATCGTGATAATTGGCAAGGGTGGAGAAAGATGATAAACTGCTACTTATTGGCAAATGAGCTGTGGGGTATAGTTAATGGTACCGAAACTGTTCCGGGAGTCGGAGCTTCCGTAAATGAAGTTGCGGACTGCAATAAAAGAAAGCGTCGTGCCTGTGCTGTACTTGCCTCAGCTATTCATACTGACCTTATGTATTTATTGCCTGAAGGAAATGAGCTTTCAGATCCAAGAGCAATTTGGACTGCATTGCCTACACATTTCGATCACGCCAGTACTTACTGCATAACCCAAGAAAAAAGGAAGTTGTTCCTAAACACACTTACAGACAAAATGGATCCAAGTGACTGGATGAAGGAAAGCATTATTGTTTACCAGAAATTACAACAAATGGGTGTTACAGTTGAAGCAGGTGATCAGGTTAAGGACACATTAACTATGTTACCTAAATTGTATCAGCCTGTTGAATGTGTTGTCACTGCTCAGATAGATGGTGGTTCGGATATTACTATGCAAGCCTTGACAACTCTGTTGGAGAATTTCTGGAAGAAAAACAACCCCAAAGTTGTTGCTTCAGGAGAAGAAACAGTCCTACTTGCCAAGCCAAGAAAAGGTGAAATTCCCAAAAGGAGAAAAGGTAAGGCTGGTAATGTATCTTTTCAGAGTGCTACAGGTATTTCAGGTGACTTGCACAAACAGGGAAGTAGTAAACCCAAGGAGCTTAAATGCTATGAATATGGTAGGGTTGGTCATTTTCTTGCTGAATGTCCTACATTCTTGAAAAGGAAAATGGACCCTAACCAAGCCTTTTGTATTGCATCATGTGCAGCTGCCTATAAAATTGCAAAAAGTGAAGATGTATTAGCTGATTCAGGTGCTTTTTGTCACATGTCACCACGTAGAGACTGCTTTTTGGAACTTAACCCTCTTACTCCCCCACTCAAGGTAACAGCTGCAGGTAATCATGTACTGTTGGTAACTGCTAGAGGTGTTCTGAATGTTCTCTTTAAATGCAATGATGGATCAAGAAAGGAAATCATCTTTAATGATTGTCTAAATGTGCCTGAATTAGATTTTACGTTGTTTTCTGTTGATGCAGCTCTTGCACTTTATCCTGAACGTCATTTTGTTCTAAGCAAAAATGGTGCTGAACTGTGGAATGCAGAAAGAGTGCTTCTTAGTGCAACGAAAAGGAATTCATTTTAATTCTTAAATTGTGATCTAATGCCAGTTGAAGACAATTAACCTGAAAATGAAATTCAGAATTGTGTGCAGGAACAGAGGGAGAACATAAATGGGTCAAATAATGCATTAAAGAAGGAAAAGAAGTCACCAGAAGTGACTGTACAATGTGCTCATGAACGTATGGGACATTTAGGTGTTGATGCACTGCTGAGAATGCTTAATGAGGATTGTGTGAAGGGACTTAATCTGAGTAGTGCGGATATGGATTTTTGTGAACCATGTGTTCAAAGTAAGGCTCACCAATTACCATTTCCTAAGCAATCAGAGACCACAAGCCAGCACAAGCTAGAACTAGTGCACAGTGATGTGGTTGGTCCAATGCCTGAATCCATCGGAGGTGCAAAGTATGCTTTATTATTCATTGATGATTTCTCACATTTTGTTTGGACCTATTCAATCCCGAAGAAAAGTGATGTCTTTCAAACATTCAAAACGTGGCTTGAACTTGTTGAAAATCAATCAAATCATCGACTCAAAATTTTCAGATCTGACCGAGGAGGAGAATATGAATCTCTAGAGTTCAAAACTTTTCTTGAAAGTCGTAGAATCATACATCAAGCCTCTGTAGCTGACTGTCCTCAATAAAATGGAGTCATAGAAAGAATGAACAGAACTTTAATGGAATGTACTTGCGCCATGAAACAAGCTGCCAAATTGCCAGATGAATTTTGGGCTGAAGCTATTAACACTGCAACTTATCTGAAAAACAGAAGTCCCAGCAGTGTTCTACCTAGAGGAAAGACACCATATGAAATGTGGTGGGGCCAAAAACCGTCCATTGCTCATGTTCGTATATTTGGCTGTCTATCGTATGCTTTTATCCCAAGCAAGTTTCGTCGAAAGCTAGATCCAAAAGCAGAGAAGTGCTTGCTACTTGGTTACAGTACCAAATCCAAGAGATATCGGCTGTTGTCTTTCAAGAGAAAAAATCTGATCATTCGCCGACATGTAACATTCAATAAAAGTGCTTTTGGTTTTGAGGAGGATTCAGACAAGGAATCAACCTCCAAACAACATGAGCAGGTGGTTGATGTTCCAGTTATCAACGAGGATAATCATGAACAATTTTATGGAGATGTGGAAGATGAGGGAAAAGAGCCGGGTCAGATTAACCCACCAGTACTTCAAGATGCTGAACAACCTCGATATCCACTCAGAGAAAATGGAGGTGTGCCACCAGCAAGATATTGAAACTCTCTAGATGCAGATGAAATTGAAAATATTGGTGTTTTTCACACATCTTTGGTTGAACCAAGGAATTTTCAAGAAGCTTTCAAATCACCTGAACGTGAAAAATGGATGAATGCTGCAGAAACTGAAATGCAATCTCTCAGGCAACATAACACTTGGAAACTTGTAGAGCCACCACCGGGAAAGAGAATTATTGGAAATAGAATGGTTTTCAAGGTGAAGTTAGATGAAAATGGCCTAGTTGAGAGATACAAGGCTCGCTTGGTTGCTCAGGGTTTCTCACAAGTCTTTGGAGAGGACTACAATCAGGTGTTTGCTCCTGTTGTTCGTTGGGAATCAGTGAGAGCCCTAATCAATATGGCAACTCAGTTTAACATGCAGATACACCAAATGGATGTTAATGTAGCTTTTCTTAATGGTATTCTCAAGGAAGATATCTATATGAAACAACCAGATGGATTAGTTGAGAAAGGAAAGGAAAACCTTGTTTGTAAATTAGAACGCTCTATCTATGGACTAAAGCAAAGTCCTCGGTGTTGGAATGAAATCCTTGATGAACATTTGCAATCCATGGGTTTCCAAAAGAGTGCTGCTGATGAATGCATTTACACAGGAAAAATGAATGGTGATCTAGTTCTTTTGGCTGTTTACGTTGATGATATTATTGTGGCTCTACGAAAGAGCAAACTATCAATAAGACTAAAGAAGTCTTTGCCAAACGTTTTTCAGTTAAGGACATGGGACCACTACATTATTTCCTTGGTGTTCGTATTGTTCAAAATCAACATGGTGTTTGGCTTGGTCAAGACAAGTATGCTCGAGAAATCTTAGACATTTAACATGAGAGATTGCAAGCCTATGAGTACACCAATGGAAGCATTTGCGAAACCTCAACGAGCTACTGAAGATTTTTGATAAAATGGTCTACCAGTCTGCAATAGGAAGTCTCTTGTACATTGCTAATGCTACAAGACCTGATTTGTCACAAGCTGTTAACCGCATGGCCTCTTACTGTAATGAACCAACATCAGTACATTGGCAGATGATGAAAAGAATCTTGAGGTACCTTAAAGGGACAATAAACCTTGGTATCATGTACCAAAGAGACATTAATCCAGAGTTAATTGCTTACTCAGATTCAGATTACGCTGGTGACATTGACACAAGACAATCTACATCTGGATATGTGTCACTGAAAAATGGAGCGCCAATAGCATGGAAGAGCAAGAAGCAGGAGATTGCAGCTCAATCTACAGTAGAGGCTGAATATGTCGCTTTATTTTATGCTACTCAGGATGTTGTATGGATTCGTAACCTACTAAAAGAACTGAGAGAAAAGGACCAAAGAGCAACTATCATCTTTGAAGACAACCAAGCTTCAATCAAAATCAGTGAAAACCCAGTTCATCATCCTCGTACAAAGCATATTAGTACGAAGTACCACTTCACTCGAGAGATGATCAAAAATGGACAAGTACAGTTGCAATTCTGTCCTACTGAAATGATGATCGCTGATGTGCTTACCAAACCAGATTTCAACGTCTCATGAAAGCTATGGGTATGATAGTCGAGCCTGCTTAAGAAGGAGTGTTGAATACCAATGAAAGTAAGCAGCGCTCTTTGAGCATGGACTTTGACAACATTTTATTCACGTCAATTGTTGTCTGATTTGATTGTTTTGTTGTCTAGAACTTGACCAATTAGGGAATGGTTTGTTTTGCTTGTCTGTCTGGTTTTGAACTCAAGTGTCTGGTTTTTTTGTAATGCTCGCTGTTTTGATTCTTACGTTTACATTTGAAAAAAACAATTTGGAGTTACTTCTTTTGGTTTTATCTCTTCGTTGCTGTGCAGCAGTGAGAATATTGTTCAATTTCAACATCGTTTACTAGTAGAACCTCTTCTTTTACCACTTTTTCTTCAATTTTGCACCCTTCCACTTCTTTCATTTCACTTTTTTCAGGCCATTTTTCTTTAACAGGAAGCCACTGAAGTCCCTTCCACCACAATTCGTTACTTTTAAGCTCTACTGCTTTCAGACCCCTCGATCCCAAATCAGCTGGATTATCTTTTCCTGAAATATGACTCCAAGAACTTTTATCTGTTTTACTTAGAATCTCTGTAACTCTGATTGCAACGTAAATCTTCCATTCTTTTTTGTTCATTATTCAAAATAACGTTGTCATGCTATCTGTCCATAAATGCACTCTATTTATCTCTATTGTCTTCTCAATTGCATTCTTGACTGTTTCTACAAATTTTGCTAATATTCTAGCTGCTGTGAGTTCCAGTCGTGGAATTGACATTTCCTTCGAAGGTGTAACTCTTGTTTTTGAAGTTAAAGATCTTACTTGACAACCGTTCAATGTGTGAACTGCAAGATAAATAATACCACAATAGGCTTTTTGACTTGCATCACTGAATCCAAGAATTACTATTTTTCCTTCACGTCTCCATTCTTGACTTTCATAAGTGATCTTTCCACCCCTATGATCTTTCCAAGTTTTAAGCTTTCAAACCATTTGAACTACAAAGCCTTTAGTCTGTCGCTGAGCTCATTATCCCATCCAATTCTCATTTTACATATCTCTTGTAGCAGTATCTTTGCATCAACTAGAATTGGACTAATAATTCCAATAGGGTCATACATCTTTGCAATTGCACTTAAAACTGATCTCTTTGTAGCTCTTTCTGTTCCTTGTATGTCTTGTGCAAATTTCTCAGTATCTATCTGAAGCTTATCATTTTGTTTGTCCCATTGCACTCCTAGTATTTTGTCACTTGTACCAACAACCTTCTCCAACCTTTCTGCCATCACTTTGGTTTCACTACTTTCTACATTGGTAGACTTCTCAATACAAGCTTCTTGCTGCCGTTGACCATCTCTATCATCTCTTCTAATCGAATTTCATTACTTTTCCATTTTCGCATTTGGAATCCTCCTTCAGCCATTCGATTTTGTGTTTTCTGGTACAACTCAAATGCTTCCTCAACACCAGCAGTTCCTGTAATTAGGTCATCTACGAAGAAGCTACTTTTCATCTTACCGCTGAAGTCTGGATCCCTTCCTCTGTACTTTTCTACATGATACTTAATAGTTGCATTTAGCAAGAATGGCGATGGACCTGCCCCAAAAATTACTCTGTTTGATCTGTATATGACTGGCAATAACTTTTCTTTACTTGTGTCATCAGACCAGATAAATCTTAGCGAGTTTCTGTCACTTTCATCCACTTCAATGCTTAAAAACGCTTTCTGCATGTCACCTATTAATGCTGTATTATAGCACCCTAATCTCAGCAAAACATCATACATTAATGGCATCATTGGTGGTCCGATATGTAGGCATTCATTCAGAGATGGACTTGACTTGGTCTGTGTTGCCGATGTATTGTATACGATACGAACTATGGTCGTCTCTGCGTGTTGGCGTACAACTGCTTGATGTGGCGAATAATGAATTTTGTTTGTGGCTTTAATAATTTCTTCCTTTGGCACTTTCTCAACTATGCCTTCCTTTTCTTGCTGTTTTATAATTCTATCATACTCTCCTTATACCTCTGGATCTCTTTTCAACTTTCTAATTTGCCCTTTCCATCTCTCACTTGCGATAATATAATATGAAGGTATCTTTACATCCTTTTCTTTCCAAGGCAACTTTACTTTATATCTTTCTCCATTGAAACTTATTTCATCTATCAATTATTCGTAAACTGGATTTTCTTCTTTAATACCAAAAGTTTCTAGATCCCACAATCTATTTACTCTCTCATTTAGTGCTTCTTCTTGTATACAAAGTTGTACATTTATTGGTTCTTTCTGTATTCCTTTTAGTGGACCTGAGAGAACATAGCCTAGCTTAGTTTCAACTGCTAATGGTTCGGCTAGCTCCCCCCGTATAATGCTACCAGTTTGAAACTCCCATAAATAATCTGCGCCAACGAGAATGTCTATCTCTAAGTGCTCGCGTTCACTTATATCCGAAAACCACAGTCCTTCAAGGTGTTTGTATTCACTCTGCACTGTCTCTATGTATCTATTTCTTGTCCCTTTCGAAATAATTGGCACTTCTGTAACTTTAACTTTTACTGAGCTGTTGCCCTTCAATGATTTTACTTCAACTTCATGTATGTTGTAGCACTTCTCTTTAGGCTCTTCCTCTCCAAACCCACTAAGTACTAAACATTGCTTTTCAGAGCTTTTTCCACCAAGCAACTCAACTATGGTTGATCTAATGAAGGACCATTGGCTGCCTGAGTCAAACATTACTCTGCACCTTACTCTGGCCTTCCAACTACCTGTGCTAATGACTGATTGTGCTGTCTGCATCGCATTGTTTCCGCCATCTTATACATGAAGTCCTGGACTTTACTATATCTGATTCTTTCTCTGTTACCACAAATGCTAACATGATGTTTTTCTTGGCAATTCTTGCATTTCGTTGTATTTCTACAGTCTCGTGCTCTATGACCTCGCATTAAGCATACGTAGCACCTACCATATCTTCTAAGAATTTCTTTTCTCTCTTTGGGACTGATTACTTTCCCACACTCTTCACTACTATGGTTTTCTTCATAGCAATATGCACATTTTCTTTTCTCTTCAGCTACGAGAAGAGTGCTTGCTGTTGACAAATCTGTTTCTGCTGGCATTCTGCTATAATTCTGGCTTTCCCTTTTTGCATAAGTTGGTTTGCTCTTTTCTCTTACATTTATCTCAGTTGCCAAAACTGCCAACACTTCATTCATATTCCAGAGATCACTCTTCTTTGCCAACACTGATACTCTTATATTCTCAGGTAATTTACTTTCAATCATTGGCACAAATACATCTGAGTACTGCTCTTGTTTCTTTCCTAAAGCCTGCAATGCTCTGTGATGAAATTCCACTTCATCATACAGCTTTCTCACTTTCGTTATATCTTTGTCATTGAATACAGGTTGTAACTTTGTCAATCCTTCATAATGCACCCTGCTGATTTCCTCTTCTCTCCCGAATCTATCTTTCAACATCTGTAACGCAACTTTATCATTTGCTTCCGTTAGCCTAAAGCCAGCAATGGAATGTTTTGCCTTTCCTTCTAAAGAATCTCTTAGGTATTCAAATTTGTCCCTATCTGAGAGCTGTTGATTACTGTGTACGACCCTTTCAAAGGAATCCCAGAACTCCATCCAACTTTTTCGATCTCCATTAAACCGCCGTAGCGCTAGCTTTCTCAATCTTGGCCTAACAACGTCCACGCTTGATGCTGAAACTGCAGTTTGCATCACTCCTGTTATTTTTGGCGTCAGTGCTTCGTCTAACTGCAATAATGCCTCGTGATATTGCTCATTTGTTTTTCTTGTGTCCGTTATTTCCGTTAAAATATCTACATCTCATTCTTTTTCGCACAAGAGCGCTTCTATCTCGCTAGCAAGCTTTTTTATTGTAGTGAAAGTTTCAAAAAGTTGAATTCTTGTCATCTCTAATTTCCTTGGAGGTAAGTTTGCCTTTGTCTCAATCAATTTCGGAACTTCTTTTGTAATGTCGTTTGATGCCTTCCGATAAGCATGCCTGAGCTTCAATGCTTTTTCTACGGTCATATTGTCAATTATTCCGATGTTCACGGCACCAATTATTGGGGTTTAATCCTAGCTCCTGTGTATTGCCACTCATTTCCCCACCTAGTTCTTGACAATCTATTCAAATTATCCTGCTTAGGCCTACCGACTAGACAACATAACAAAACCTAATAAACCATTACGCTACAAAGCTCTAAATCTATATACAAATCCAAGAAATAAGTGAATCAAAACAGCGAACAAAACCATCTAACAGCCCTACAAAACGTCCCTGACGAAACTTTCGAGCTTTGAAGCAAATAAAGTGTACCTCACTATCTCCGTCTCTCCTTCTCTATCGCCATCTAACTATCTGATCTCGTCCTTCCCCTCTCTTCTCTCTCACTTGCGCTCCTCCCTCAAACTTAAGCAATTAACATAACAAAGAAACTAATGCAAATAGCCCATTGTTCCAACACAGTCCTTAAATGGTCTCTTTCCGAAGTATCTTTTAAGAAAAGTCTACTCGAGACACTGTTTATTCGAGAACCTCTGAGACTAACTTGCAATTGTTTCTATTCAAAACTGCTTATGGAAAGAACTCATTTGAATATCATGGTGCTTATCCTTGGAACAGCTTTGATTCCTAGGTTAGAAAACCACCCTCTTCACTCGTGTTTCAACATTGATTTTGATATTTTTTCCTGTGTTATTTCTATGTTGTTCTGGTTTTGTAAATTGGATATTTACTTTTATTTTATATATTCAAGTTCTATTTTAGATTGCAAAGTTTTTCACGGCCCCCTCTAAAGCAACATTAGCTGATGGGGTTACAGTGAGTAAAGAATGAAATGAAAGTTCTTGCACCTACTACGTGAGCTCTTTCTCCAAACTACATGAGTGTCACTTAGATAGAAAAGAGCTTGTTAAATATCTTGCATAAAGTTACGTAAGGAACGAATTGACCCTCTGCTCTGCAGAAGATATCCACGTACTCAAGCTCTAGAACTCCAGTGTTCTTGAATGACAACTGATTGTATTAAAGTTTGACCTTGCAGTATTCGCACATATGTATATTTAGTTATACAGATTTAAACGTATATATATATATATATATATATATATATATATATATATATATATATATATATATATATATATATATATATAACTTGGAATTTAATTTGGCTTGGGATAGACAAGCATGGAAGTTTCTGGTCATTGTGGCTGTAAGTCCTTTAGTTCGCATCCACACTCTAGCCAAACACTATAGATCTAAAGTTTACAATATTTAGCTATTTTTCTTATCTTATGATAAGCATTTATTAGCCTATGTACTGGATATTTGAAAAGATACCGAATAACTCTGACCTATAAATGTAAATCCTGTTTTTGTCGATCTAGTTGATTTGGCGCAGGCTATTTATTTCTCTTCCTTTTCAAAAGGTGTTGTTTTGTGCAGAGATTTTCAATAGACTGATAGGTCAAGTTATTGCAACTAACACATTAAAAATCTCTGACATTATCAGTATGCCAATATCCTCCATACCGTTAGTGAAAGTGTATTAAGGTGGGGTTGTTGCCAGTCATTGCTTTGCATGTAAGGAAGCTGTGCAAACAAAACCATTCACGACCTTTGAAAGAATATAATAGCATGCAACTTATCAGTAACTATAAGAAAGCACTAGTGGAAGCAGTATTGTATAGAAAAGACATTAGTGCGAATGCATTGTACAGTATATCATTTTGCTATTGTATTGAATAGAACCCTTCTGTTATAGCTCAAATTGTATATGAATAGCTTCATACCTATGGTGAATTTATTGCTACAATAACTAATTGACATTAACAATTTCTCAAGTGTTTTTCTGTGGTAATAATTATGGTATTAATATAGCGAATATATTGAATATCACTTTTGAAAATTCAAGTGTAAAAGGTGGTGTGTATGTGGAACATATTTGGAGATTTTCTTAATGCTAAACGATGAAATATGTTATAATCAAATATGCAGGTATTATTGATGGTCTTTGTCTACAATTAAGTTAATTTCGCAATAATAAACAAAGCATCTATGCTTTGAATATTACTTACGAAATTCTGTAATTAGCGAGTTCTGGCTCATCAGCAAACAAATGACGCTTCAGCAAGCCACTCATTGGCCACATTCCTCTTCGTTTCTATCTCTCAAAGAAGCAAAGAAATTTTTAAAACAAAGCCATTAGCGTGCTTCAAAAGAGTACAAAAAGTTTTTTGAATTTTTGTGGACCTCGAAGGAAGCACTAGTGGAAGAATTATTGTGTAGTATATGCCACATCGTTGGCAAACACCACAGTGAATGGAAATTAAATCCAAAGGATGGGCATTTTGGCAAAGCCAATATTGCTTGCAGTGTATTCAAGTTAATAGCCCAATTCCTGCAAGATTTGATAGTCACCTTGTATTTCAAATTTCCTTGCCTCTTACTATGTTAAAGCTTTTATCAGTTTAGTTTACATTAATCAGCTTGAAAGATATGACGCGTACAAACAAGGTTTGCTTATGTTCTTTGCAGAAAAAGAAAAATTTCAAGTTTGGAGCTATTGGTTAACTAGTTTCCAAATATTTGTTAGGGGAGAGCAGATTTATAGACATTTGTCTCTTAGCATATTTATAAATCTATCTTCCGTGACTTGAATATCACGTCCTATGATGGTGCTTTGGAAAGCAGTTGATCAAGTCTAGGAGCTTTTAGGCTGTTTTAACGAAATTGATTTCCAAAGTACTAAGATGGCCTTTAAAGTTTGTCAGCAAAATTTGACTTAATCCTGAACTGTATATTTGCACAATACCAAACTGCACTAAAATAACAAAAACTCTTATAAAAAGAATGCAGTGGAAACTGATTTGAATAGAAAAATCGTTCTGCTATGTCCAAATGGGTTGATTAGTTTCTTGTTACTGTTGTGGTTTCCTTGTAGCAAACGTTTACTAGAGCATATTCTTTCAAAAAGTGCTCCTACTCATTAAAACCAAACTCAGCTCTGATTCAAAGTTCAATAGCATTATCCGCTGATTTTAAATTATCAAAGAAATTGATAAAATCAAATCGTTGAAAGCCTTGGCTAATTTTCTTCCCAATCTTTGAATTTGGTTTCATGCTGTTGCAGTCAGCTATACTTAGTTGAAATTGGAATGAAGTTGTCTGGCTACTTCAGAGACATTTAGTTAACTGCAAAAGTGGAAAGTTCTTCCCACCATTTGCATAGTCGAAACTGTTGAAAGCACAAGGGTTGATGACAGTATTTGCTTTTATAAACAGAACTTCTACTCCAAGGTGTGTTTTTCTGAGAATGCTATATTTTATTCCATACGTTCCTATGGAATTTTCTACTGCTGTGAAATCTATCATGGTCAGGGGCGTGCCGAAGTAGAAGGTGTGGGAGTGTCCCACACCCAATTTTAGCAAGACTGTCGGTAAGTATATAGCTTATCGGTAAATACACGTTTTTTTTATAATAAAAAAGTTTATAAGAAAATGAGGCTCAAATCGTCAGAATCTTAAGAAAATCGTAAGAAATCACGAGGCTCAAATTCCTAAAGTAAGTGTTTTTATAGGCCAAAAATCGGTAATTTCGTCGATATTGCATTCAAAATGTTAAAGATGGAATTCAAGTTCAAATATACAATAGTATTAACGAAAGTGTAAACCACTCTAGCCAGTTTATTACAGCAAAAGTTAAGAAAAATTTTCGAAAATCTGAGGCTCAATTTCGGGAAAAGTTAAGAAAATTGAGGCTCAGGCAAAATAATGATTTTCTTATAAAAAAAACGTGTACATGCTTTGCGATCATCGCTTGTTTTAATCCATCTTCACTGCAGGGCCTCTTTTAACATTGCAACTAGTGGGGTTTCTGCCCCAGTAGGCCCTTCATCTGGCCCAGTAGTGAAGCAAAAAATTCTAATTTTGCCCCAGTAGTTAGGGGCCCTTTTCACATTATGTACCATGATTTGTTTTGTTGTTTTCATTTCCATTGTTCTTTCAACTTTGTGCAAGGGTCTGCGACTGGGACAAGTTTCTCC
>WIPJ01000159.1:0-27360 GCA_018155075.1 Cassiopea andromeda
CCAATACCGCAACTTCCCTAAAGAAACCAATTATATCCCAATGACCTCTAACAAAGCAGCAAAGGCCACTGAAAATAATTCAAAAATGAAAGTTGAGAAAACTGTGCTACAATACTAGTGTTTGGCAAGGTCCTAACATAATATTTTCAATTCCATTCTGTCTCAATTAGACCAATAAAATGTGCTACCAACACTATACGTAAACAAAACTTGTGACTTCTTCAAAGTATACAGCTTCAACAAGCTTTTCTCAAGGTGCCACATACATGCTCACTGCTTTGTAACGTCTATTACTTAGCTATTCAACTTTTCAGCCCCTGATTTCAATTAGGAGCACCATCTATACAACAATAGACTAGCTAATAAAGATGTGCTGAATAATATCAGCACGGCACAGCATATACCACTTTATTTACATGATTTAACAGCCGAATATCTTACTTAAAATTTTTATAGCACCTACACTATTAGAGCAAGTTGCATTCCCATGATGGCACTAAAGCCCACCTCCTTGCTCCCGTGCTACCATTCTAATTTTTATGACTTTAAGCGGAAAATTCGACGAATAAAGCTACAAATTAACATAAGTTTTGGTTTATTCTTCTCTACTCCATGACATCCGAACAAATGTTTCACAGAATGCGAAGATGTGGATTAAACATTAAATAAGAAGAAACTTCCTGAGAACCAGTTCAAAGCTTCCTGCACAAAATTACCCATGAAAAAATTCCTTGTAGTGGCGCTACTGGTCAATTTCCAGCCGTGCACCCTACCTTAAACAGAGCACACAAACTAAGACATGCACAATACGCACAATAAAACAAAAACAAGCCATTTCATTTCATGTGACTCATTGTTCCCAATCCCATCAACACCCATGTTCAATGCATCACAAATGAAATGCGTGCATCTAAATTCTAACATCAAACGTGCCCAAGTACATATCAAACCCAAGTGTACAAATATCACTTTAATTGACATTGGCATACCAATAACATTCTCAAAATAACCCCAACATTCTAAAAATAACCCCAACATTCCACACATAACCCTAACATTCTAAAAATAACCCTAAAATTCTAAAAATAACTCTAACATTCTAAAAATAACCCTATCTCTGCAATTTCTCATTTCTGCACAATGTCTTAAAAGATGTACCTACTGCTAGTCTGCTCACCACTCTTATCAGGGTACCAGTTTACAACAATAAACAAAACATAAATGTAACTGAAGATAAAATCAAGCTACGTCATTTTACTTGACAGTTAACTATTCATAATTACATGAACCACATATATTCCTTTTACATTTACACATAGAGAGGAAGACATCAACTCATGATCACCTTCTACACCAGCTGTAGAACCAGACGCTGCCCCTATAAGACAATAAAACAGCTTATAAACATAGCAAATATCACTTCATCTGGCATGTGATTATTTATGACAGTCTACAAAGTCTCCTAATTATTCTCTAAATAAGGGGCTTTCAGCCTTTCCATACTGCAACTCCCCTATAGAAACCAATTTTATCCCAATGACCTCTAACAAAGCAGCAAAGGCTACTGATAATAATTAAAAAATGAAAGTTGAGAAAACTGCGCTACAACAATACTAGTGTTTGGCAAGGTGCTAACATAATATTTTCAATTCCATTCTGTTTCAATTAGACCAATAAAATGTAAATAGTCTGTTGATACTACAGAAGTTTACCACAGCATGAAAAAGCAGCAACATTATTTTGACATACTAAGGCTTTTCTCATCTGACACTCATCAGAGTATGAAAACGTCAGATAATGACCTAAAGGTTAACCGAAGCATATATCCAGACTAAACAGTGAAACACCTGCAAGAAAATCTATGCTGTACTATTTTACTGATTCTTCAAAACCTAAATTCTCTGGTAGACAAAGAATAACACTCCCTATAATGATTCACAATGATATATGTAAGGCTGTAACATTAAACACCCTCTAAATTCTCATGGTATTACTACATTTAATTCCTTGAACGATTTACTTTTATTAATCAATCTGGCTCAAGACAGACGAAAATGGAGACAAATCACTGATGAAGTGTTTGCTGCTGCACGAGCAGAAAGTTGAATTAACTGGCTTGAATGTGGAAGTGTGATGACGGAGAAGAAGAAGAATATCCAGATGCAGTTAATGTGTTAGGATGCGTCTAATTGGCCCCATGTGTGACCAATTGGGACCTATTAACATAGTTTACTTAAAGAGTCCCAATGAGAAAACAAACTCTTCTTGTCTACACAAGACTGGGTTTTGAGTCTTGATGTAAACAGATTCCAAAACACTTAAATGAAAAGACGATCTTGCTTGCCCAGTGATCCAAAAATTGTTGTCTGTATATGTTTTGGCGCATTCTGGATTTGCAATAAGGTGTTGTCCTATGGCCAACTCACAGTTGATTTTAGAATTGATCCTTTTACACATATGAGGTGGCTGTTCTCTTACAGTATTACTTTTCTTCCTGATGCTCACGGGGACATGCTGTTTTATTCTGTCTGCTAGTCTCTGCACAGTGTGTCCTACATACCGAGCTTGACATCGGCACGAAAATTCATAAACAACAAGATGTGTTACCAACACTATAAGTAAACAAAGCTTGACATTTCTTCAAAGTATTTAGCTTCAACAAGCTTTTTTCTAGGTGCCAAATAAATGCTCACTGCTTTGTATTGTCTATTACTTAGCTGTTCAACCTGTCAGCCCTTAGTTTGAGTAGGTATTTTCCATTGGTTCCTACACAATGCATCATTGGGTCTGTATAATATTGTGTCTGCTTTCTAAGACCTGATGACCTGATGACACCATTTCACATTTTGATATCTTCTGAACTGATCGAGTAATTTATTTGCTATTTGTGGGTGTGTGCAAATTTTTTTGATACCATTGGGTGAGCTTCAGAGCTCACAGATGGACCACTTGCATACAAAATGTTTGAGTGACCCCTTGCATACAACATGTTTGAATGATCCCTTGCATACAAAATGTGAGTGATCCCTTTTGGGTCTACTCTAGAGGTCACATGCATACTATGTGAAATTCTAGCTCAAATATATGTTGCTAATAGCATTGTCCTCAATGGGAGCAGCAGTGTCATGCTTTGGACTAATTGTTATAATTTCTTTAACAATGTTAAAGACAGCAGGCTGCAGTTAGCCCAAGGGCCATAGTTTGGACACCCCGATCTTCATGATTCTAAAATTAAATCTCTTTTATGTCATACTTCCTGTATAATGAAAAAAAAAGTAGACTTACTGTTACAACAACTCCTAATTCCACAGCAATTTAAACCTACAAGAGAACAAAGCAATAAATTAAAATAAGATAACTTAGTTAAGCAGACAATAGTAATACACATCATACCAAACTTTCTAATAAGACTGTGTTGTTTCTAAAACTTTGCGACAAAGAGCTATTGTTGATAAACATTTCAATATCATCCCAACATCACTATGAAGCTGTCGCTCACTCAACTCTAGGTGATAATATGATTCATACTATGTGTGTGAGCTTCTACTTGTGTTGACTTGTGTGAAAAAAAATTTCTTTAACAATGCCAAAAATCCATGTATTTTATAATATACAATCATACTTTCATAAATAAGCTGGACAGCAGGCTACAGTTAGCCCAACGGCCATAGTTTGGACACCCCTGTTCTTTATGATTCTAAAGACAAATCCCTTTTATGTCATACTTTCTGTATAATGAAAAAAGAAGTAGACTTACTGCTACACCAACTCCTAATTCCACGGCAATTGCCTACAAGAGAACAAAACAATAAATTAAAATAACATAACTTTGTTAAGCAGACAATAGTAAATACACATCACACCAAACTTTCTAATAAGACTGTGTTGTTTCTAACACCTAGCAATAAAGAGCTACTGTTGATAAACATTTCAATATTCTTTATGTGAGCTTCTAATTCTGCTAGCTTTTAACACCATCAAAATACTACTACACATTCTTTTGCATAAGAAACGAACTCTCTTGCTTCAGCCTGGACATTCCTTAATATTTTGTCAAATCCAGCCTTAAATGTGTAGTGCATGTGAACATCGTAGTCAACATCACTTGTCATTCATTTCACACTTTCACCTACTCACTCTGTTCATGTTTCAACACATTTACTAATACTTCCATTGACATAATCCACACTAATTTTAGAAATATATATGTATGTAATTTATTAAACTGGAAACCCCTTAAGTATTTGTATAATCGAAGACTCACATCATTTATGTTTGATGTATACAAGGAAATCACTGACCCTAGGTTGCAGAATTTATTTAAACCGAGTAGGAGTAGACGATCAGCAAGTAATTTTGAAGTTATAAGACCTTTAAAAGAGATAGAGAAAGACACTCTAGCATTTAGAGGGCCAGCGTTGTGGAACGCACTACCTGATGGTGTTAAGTTGTCAGCAAGTAAGGGAATATTTAAGAACAATATAAAGAATGGTAGGACAATAAACGATATATCATTTAATAAGGGGACAGTTTTTAATACAAACAAGAGGAAAGACTATATATATTATTAGTAGGATATTTCTTTTATGAACCTTTTAAAAACTTTTGGATTTTAGATGTTATATATCAATTGTATTAAGTTTAGTTAGATGGCAGGCCCACATCAGTGTTTAGCTGCCCATTTTTGGCCTGCCTAAAAAAATAAAAATGTAATGTATGTATGTATGTATTTGTGAATAGTTAGTCAGAAATGAGTCAATGAACAGCCCATATCACTGGCTCCATGTCCTCTGCATGTAAAATAAGACAGCAATGGAACATCGACAAACCAACGAGGGGTAGTCAAAAGCAACCAATAATAGGAAGAACATAGTTTTCTATAAATGTTTCTTAACTATAAAGATTTCCAATGACAATATGAACCCAGACTAGGCAATTGTGATGCAAGGAGAAGGATGTTCAGGCGTTGAGAGGCATGAAATATATGTTAATTCTATTTTCTTTCTAGTTTGATCAAAAATTTACTTGAAAACATTTTTTACAAGTTATTATTTGAAACTCTGCATGCCTATCTTTCTTAAATGTTTCTTAATCTTTGCTTAATTTCAGCCTCACATTTCTTATAGGCACATTTCTTATAAAAAAAACATGTATATTCCTGTAAGGGTCCATTCACATATTACAGCAAGTCTGGCCCCTTTTTAGAACAAATTTGGCTTCATGTCTAAAAGTAATCTGGCAATCCTATTTTGTTGCCATTTTGGCAACTTCCCCTCTTTCATTTTCACCATCTACAATACTGTACAGAAGACATAGTAAACACATTATTATGAAGATGGAAACATATCTTATTGAAATTCATAATGTGGCATCACACATTGGGGGTGGATGGGTAGACTTGAATTTGTGAAAAAGTGTGACAGATGGTGGGTGGATGTCTAAAAACTCCAAAATTATTGTGACATAATATGCGAATGGCTCCTAAAGCTACAATCTGAAATACACAAGGTGTAGTAGAGAGAGGAAGCAAGATGAGGAAAGAGAAATATTTTATTCAATAAGAATTACTATAGCTATTTATAAATTCACTCCACTATGAGGAATATGGGAGCTGCATGTGCAAGAATGAGAATTTCAAAGCTGTCTGTAACAAATAAACCAAGTCTGTTTGCATGAGTTATCATCAACAATCCATACACCTCAGTGTGGGCTTCACCAAGAACAACTATTTTACATAAAGGTGCAAGCTACTTTCATCTAAAAAGCACAGCACAAAACACTGTTCCAAGCACAGCACCACTGGAGGGGGGTCTGAAGCCTCCCACTTATTGCCATCCAGCAACATGGAAAAGACAATGTTCTAAAGATATCAATTTTCCTTACTTCTCAGTCCTCCCCCCCTTTTTCCAGCACCCCACTTTTTACTTGGTGGCATCATGCCTGTGTTCTGAGACTCAAAAACTGTTATTTTGTGATCTACTGATAGCATAACCTTTTCCTCTTTCTATGATGAGTTTGTGGACATGCTCCTCCTGGATATTTTTGACATTTAGATCTTCTGAAATCGCCGGAAACATGTATATTCCTACTTGTTTTTGAAGAGTTTGTTGAATTCTCATTATAATTTTCCCATGTTGTGTACAGAAAAGAATGACCCAACAGCTTGAAAGTGAGGGAGGAGGAGAGAAATTTACAATGGGCACTATCTCGTTTATAGTCTGCCAAATCTGTATACATATATGTCAACTCATAATGCACACTTGAAGTGCACATTCTGTGGCATTGTACATTTGCACACTTGGGAATTTTTAGCTGCACACCCAAGATCTTGGTGAAAAGTGTCATGCTTTCCATAGCTGCTTCATGGAAAGATTCTCATTCCTCCTTTATCTTACTTACTTAGTAGTTAGTCCTTCCCGCGCTCTCGAGCGTATCGGGCAGTCAACTGTTTCCATCCTTCTCGATCTTGTGCAACTCTCTCAACTGTGGCATAAGCCTTCCCCATAAACTTTAGGTTTTCTTTAAATGTTCTCCGCCCAGTGATTTTAGGTCTCCCTCTCTTTTTTTTACCATCTAGTGGTTCCCAGGTGAATACCATTTTGGTGTGTCTCACTTCTGGTAATCTGAGAATATGGCCAGCAAGTCGGGCTCTTCTTTCTGTCACAGTGTCTTGCATTCTTTGTGATCTTGCTCTTTGAAGGACTTCCTTGTTGGTAATGTGATCACGATTTTAAAATTTTTAAAATCTTTCCCCAACATCTTTGGTGGAAAACGTCCAACTTCTTTGATACTGGTATAGTTGACTTCCATGTTTCACTGGCATATAACACTGTAGGAAGAACAATAGAATTGTACAATCGAAGTTTGGTCTTCAAATTAATTGATGAATTTGACCAGATGTTATTCATTCTTCTGAAGACAGATGCTGCCTTCCTGATTCGATTAATTTCGTCACTTTCTGCTCCTCCATCAATCGTCAGAACACTTCCTAGATAGACATAGTGGGATACATCCTCAATCAGTTGACCGTTCACATTGATCGGATTGGAATTTTGAGTTTGGGTACCAATTGACATCACTTTTGATTTTTCGTGGCTGATCCTCATTCCAACTTTCCCAGCTATATCACCCAACTTGTTGGTCAATTCTAGGAGATCTTCCCTAGATTCAGTGGTCAATGCAATATCATCGGCATAGTCCAAATCTGCTAACTGAAAATCAATATTCGAAATGATGTCTGTTGAATTTTTCTTGGAGGAGGATAGTCTTTTCCATGGTATTCCAATTTCTGTTCCATCCACAGATTTTTTCATGATGAAATCAATCACTAGCAGAAATAGGAATGGAGAGAGAATACATCCTTGTCTTACTCTGGTTTCTATCATAAAATATTCAGTGTTTTCTTCCGACATCTTGACACAACAACTGCTGTTTTCGTATAGGTCCTTAAATAAATTGGTGAAGTTTCGTGGATTCCATATATTTCAACAATTGTCCATAATGATTGTCTGTGAACGGAGTCAAAAGCTTTCCTGAAATCGATGAAATTTATTTGGATCGATTTTTGAAATTCACAGCATTGTTCAATGATGTTCCTGAGAGTGAAAATATATTCAAACCTGATCTTCTCTTTCTGAATCCAGCTTGTTGTTCCCTCAACTTTTCATCCACTGCATCCCTCAATCTATTCAATAGAACAATGCTTAGGACTTTTCCAGGTACAAAGAGTAGTGTCACTCCTCTCCGATTATTACAATCCGATAAATTTCTCTTCTTTGTATGCTTCACAATTACTCCGTGTCTCCAATCATCGGGGACTCTTTGATGGTTCCAGCAACAATTGAGAAGTTGTGTTAAACATAATAACACCTCCATATTTTAACATTTCAGTAACAATCTGATTGGCACCGGCCGATTTATTGTTCTTCAATTTCTGGATCGCTCTTTCAATTTCATCTTCACTGATGGGGTCAATATTGATGGGGAGTTGTTGGCTGGTCTCTTCATTGAAATCGAATAGAGTTGAAGGACCGGGTTGATTCAGTACTTCTTGGAAATGTTCTATCCATCTTTTCTTCTGCTCTTTTGTATTTGAAAGACCCTTTCCATTTTTATCCTTGATTGGCACTGTTGAAGAAAGATTATTCCCCGTCAATTCCTTGACGATTCTGTATAAGGATTTTGTGTCGTCCATCATTGCAGCTTCCTGGGCTTCCATCCGTTTCTGCTCAAACCAATCTTTCTTGTCCTTTCTACAGCTTCTCTTCACTGCCTTATCAGCATCTCAATATCTATCGCTGATTTCCTTCTTTTTCTCATACGTGTCAACTTGATGCAGTTTTCCTCTTCTCCTTCCCAATTCCAATTCTGCCACACTGACAACTCCTTCCTTAAAAATCTTCCACTGTTCTTCAAAATCATTGGCTTCCAAAAGTAGAGCAAATTTGTTGTTGAGCGTCAATTGAAATCTTTTCCGATGATTTTCTTCCTTCAATTTCTCCACTGCAAATGGTTTGACACTTTTCGGCTCCAAAATCTTTTTCGACTTCAGCTGAATCTTTTCAACCACTAGATGGTAATCTGATCCACTAATCCAGCATCAGCACCTCTACACACTCTCACATCTTTCAATGACGATCTCCACCTTCTACGATTATCGATTACATGCAAACAATCATGCAGATGTAATCGATTTCATTGTTGGTATTCCCATCCAGTGATCTCCATGTTTTTTTATGGATCAATTTGTGTTCGAATAGGTGTTTCCAACACACAATCCATTGATATTGTAAAACATCAGAAGTTTTTCCCATTGTCATTTCTGGTGTTGGCAGTTCCATGTGTCCAATGACATGTTCCAATCCTTGACGATTTTTACCAATTTGGGCATTTAGGTCACCAAGAAAAATAACAATGTCACTTCTAGGAATATCATTCAATACGTCTTGACAATGTTGATAAAATTCATCTGAATCTTCAGTTGGGGCATAAACTGTCACTACAGTTGTTCTTGAATGTTTTCTATGCAGTCTAGCAGTAATGATCCTATCATTAACAGGATTCCATCCAATCAGTGCCTTACTGGCTTCGTTATTCAACATGATACCGACTCCTCTTTCATGGGATTCATTGGCACCAGAATACAAAAAGGTTGTCTCACCATGCATTATCTTACCACTTCCTGTCCATCTTACTTCTGTCAGACCCAATACATCCAATCCATAGTTTGCAAATTCTCTAATTGTCTGAGCCATTTTTCCAGTTTGAAATAGTGTCCGAACATTCCATGTTCCAATTTTGGTAGTTTTGGTGGCACTCAGTATTGAGTTCTTCATCGGATCATGAGCACCCTTTCAGCTTTGACCCATGGTCGTCATACAAGAGGGTGAACTCGGAACTTCATACCAGTTTTCATTTGATTTCTTTGATTCACTGTTCTGTTTCTTTAGCGAGTATAAATTCTTATGGCATAGAGTTGCTGGCCCTATGCCCAACCCACTACTTTTCAACCGGGCTTGGGACCGGCTTAGGCTGGAATTTGGGTTGTTATTTAACCCATACCTGGGCAAAACTTGTCAGACAGCAGGGCGTGTTCCAGTTATTTTAAGGGTGCCATACACTTGCCCCTCGCCAGAGCCCCATCGGCCAAACACAGGCTGCACCACGAGTATGTAGGGGTTGACTTGGGTGACAGAAGCTGTATAATGTGCGTCTATGTCAGCCCTTATGGCCCCCTCCCTTATCTGGGGCTATATAAATATTCCTCCTTTCCAATCAAATATGGCATGTCTAAATAGCATATGTGTTCTCTGTTGCATCATCCTAATGTTTGGAAGTAGTCTATTGCATTTCAGAAAGGGCACTTCTGCTCCCCCTCCTCCCCCAAACAAAAGGCAGAAGGGGCACTTGCTCCCCTTGCCCCCTCTCCAGAATCCCTGTTAATCTCATTCAATTGCATACTATGCCATGTTTTTCAAAACTTGCAATAGCTCTTCCTTACAACAAAATCAAATATGTGCACTACTACAGAAGCACTTCCACCATAGACAATGATTTTAGAGAATCAGAATGAGAAAGACTTACCATTTTGGTGATTATTGTTTCCATTGTTGGGATCTATAAAGCAACAAACCATGTCATAAGCATTTCCAAAGATAACAGAATAACTAGCTAACATGTGCCATATTTAACTGCATACCATCAATATGATCTTGATATGTCTTCTTTGAAATATGAAAAACAAGACTTGTCTTCCATCAATATCTCTATTTCATGTTAGTAAATTAAACCCTTGCAAAATTGTGCAGCAAAGCCTTGCAAAAGGATTCTACAGCAGCTCATACCATCATTTTGAAAGGTCATGGCCTTCACAAATAATTGGTAAACATGCTAGCATGGACGATTTATCTTCATTGCAACATGTTTTCTATTATATGTTTGCTTGATCTTCTGGGTGAATACACAAAACATTTCCTACAATTGATAACTACACATATAAAATTATTTGGCTGTGCTAATGACAACATGTGCAAAATTTCTCTCACTAAAGGAAATGCTACAGGAAAGTATTGATTCACCCACTTGATTCAATCTTCCTCCATAATATATAGCAGACAACCGATTCAACAACACACAAAATGCTAAGTACAACAATAGTTGGTATTGCCCAGGGGGCAACTGAATTATCCTTGCGGTCACGCTGTCCTTCCTTATTCTCATGTGTTTCCTTCTTGGTAGGCTCCTCCACTCTCTTGGTTGTTGTTGGTTTTTGTGTTGCTTTGGGGCTTACTGAAGGATTGCTGGTTTTAACAGGAGGCTCTGATTTTGAACTCTGCATAAGACACAAAAAGTAGACCAATCTAGCTTTAAATTATATGACAGATGAAAGTAGGGTTGGTGATTCAAGGGGAAATAACCAATAATGTAGTGCTAAATAGCTTACAAGGGGGGCTCAATCAGAATTCCCTATTTGAAACAGTTTTGAGACAACACCCTTTAGATTCACACAAGATTATTCCACTTCTACTTCTTGATATTCCACAGACCTCCAAATTTGTGTCAGGTGATAATATTTCATACTTTCAACAAAAATATGAAAATTTGCTTGCAAATCAGATGAAATACTTTTCCACTACATTTTAATATCAAAATGAAGTACAAAAATTAAATAAATCTTTCCTAAAACTTAATGCACAAAGGGGTAGCATCTCAAAAACCTGTCACAAGTTAAAAGAGGAGGCTGTACTCCCCAAAAATTCCTTAGGATTACAAACTGGGTATGGTATTGCAACAAAAACCTTAGTTCAATAAGTTACTCAGCAGATTTGAGGCTCAATGAATCTGTGATTTTTCATTGGCAATTGACTGCTTTTTCTATTACAACTCTACAAGAACCAAATGAAGGCTCAAACACCTTAAGCCATACCTTGGTGTGGGGCATATGTGAGGGAAGCTATTCAAACAATTCTTGCTCTAAGTGGGAGCAAGTTCAAGAAGATGACTTATTGGCTTATTCAAGAAGACCAATTTGAGGGTTTACAGTATTCAAAGTTTCCTGCTTAAGTTTCCAGGATAATTCAAGATGAGGGCTAATTCAAAGGGGACCAATTCAGATTAGTAGTGCAAAACAAAGTAGCCCATTCCACATCAAAGGAAACTGGAGGTCAATTTTCAAATTTCAAAACTTGAATTAAAACCTGTTTTTATTTGTTCTCAAGTCTCAGAAAATAATGGCTATCATGCCTCTGTACTTGGGTTCCATTTTTTCTGGGATACAAAAAGAGGAATTTTGTATGAAAGAAGCAAATTGTGACACAGGTGAAGAAGAAATATGTCACACATGATGCTGCTCTTTTGCACTTACTTCTTCCAAAAAAAAAACTTGGTACAGTGCAATGTAGAAGAAGTAAGTGCAAAAAGTATGTCTCAATCAAACAGGAAGACTTTGCATGCTTGTGCTGGCAATATGTCTTCATAGGCCTGAGGAAATGCTTGTGCTGGCAAGATGTGTTTGTAGGCCTGTAGAAAGTGGTATGTTTGATTATTTGTACTTCTGTGTACCTTGTGTACATGACTTGTGTATGTGAGTTAGTTGTTAGCAGTTTTAATATCTGCTGTATTACTACTGTTATAGAACTGTTTGATACAGGTTGGAGGTCTCCCTAAGCTTAGATACAACAGTGCTGGTGGCAGGTCTTTTTTGAAAGAAAATAATTCATCACTCCTGTTCATCTTGTGGGAAACACTAGTTAGCTTGATGTGACTCAAATGGCCAAAACTGCTGTTTCCTTTCATTGTGACACATGTAATACTAGTTCAACATACTTCCACCAAGCAGTCAGGGATGGCACCAGGAGAGGGCTGGGGGGCTATACTCTTCCCAACAGAACATGCTAGCCCCCCATCAGAAGGTGAAAAACTATTCTTTTCAGAGATTTTTGGCATTTGTAGTACCCCCACAGCCGCATTTAGCCCTCCTGTCACAAGAGTCAGTCCCCTCTATCAGATAATTCCTGGCACAGCCCCTGCAAGCAGTAGTGAAAAAAGACAAAACAGTAATATAAAAGTTGGCAAAGATTCTGAACAAAATCAGGTGGGGTGCTTTGCTGAATTTAAAATAAATAGTGTAACTTTACATTGTTTTAAAAGGAAAAATAGACTGCCAGTATTGTGACACATGTGACATGGAATGGACAAAGCATTGCAGAGAATTTGTTTGAAATTCTAAGACAAGTGAAACAAAAAATGCTTTAACAATGCAACAAAACACATGAAGACAAAATAATAAAGAACACTCACTGAAATACAAGTACCAAAGCCACTATCAACATAGCCATGTTTGCACTTTTTCCCACAAATTTCTCCATGGGTTTTATTGCAAGGGCTCTCTACAATATGATTCCCACAAGTATTACATCGAAGGCACCTATTAGTGTTATACCTTTCTCTTTCTGTAACTTCTTTAAAGTATCCATCGTCACAAACTTTACACCTTTCATTTATTAAACTGTCTTCATCATATAATTGATCTATGTTGCATGGAGGAGTTGTCTCTTCTCCAGCAGGACATGGTTTACAAGCATTACAATATATATTTCCAAATCTATCCCTAACTATTCGCTCCAGTGGCCCACATCTTAAACCCTGTTGATTAAAAAATCAGACAATCAATATGATGAAAGAAAGTGTACTTCCAAAACAATGAAAAATAGTAGCTCAAGCGTAGTCAATTGTCATCCTTGATATGGATAAAAATTCAATCGTCATCCCTAATTTAAATCACCTAGCAGAATATAGTAATGTAAGCAGGTTCCAATATCTTCCAAAATACTTTACCACCTGATTCAGAAGGACAATGAATAATTTTGCTCCATTTCATAAATAAATCCATTTACCATATATGGTGAATCTCTGCCCATTTTTAAAGGAGAAATAACACAGAACTTGGCACTAAAATTTTCTTTTTGATTTTGAAGTAAAATGCTTTCTGAATTTTCAATTCTGTTCAATTCAATATCAATCATCAGTCAATTTGAAAAACAATGAGACTCTAGAACATGTGACAGACCATTACATTAGCTTTGTCTTGACTGGTCAATTCCCATGTTTTGCCCACCACAATTGTGGCATCATAGGCCCCTTTCACACTATACCAGAGTCATCACATATTGGATTACTTCCTATATTAGATAGGCCTTCCATCCACAGTATATCAGAAGAATCCAATATGCTCCGTATCACCTTTGTGGAGTGAAATCACTCTGCTGTGAAAGTGGTATGTATCGGATTACTTTTGGTATCAGATCACTTTTGATCTAGTGTGAATGCATGAATCCAATACATCATCGCTTCGGAAGCTCTCTCTGAGCTGCAGTCAGCTTTGTTTTCAAGCTTCAATCAATTTTCAAGCAGTCACAGTTGCCAGTGGTGTATGGTATAGTTTGTGAGCAGTATTACCTGTGTACCTTTGTCAGCCGCACATTATCATAAGATGGATGTGGATAAAAACACTGGCCTCCAACAACTATAAAACTCTCACTTATGGCTCCTAGAAGCTGGTAGTGCAGCCAGTGGTCACACCACAGTACCTCACCTCAGTTGGTGAGCAAGACTAAGTAGAGGGTATCAATAATCCTGAAAGGATTGTTGTATAGGGGATGCCTCCCCTTAAATGCATGAAGACTGAAATGGCAGATAAGGCAGATGAATCAATTTGATCAATGGCTTTGCCGGCCTGACAGCAAAGATGTGTGGCACATCCAGGGCACTCTCCAGACATATTTTAGGACCTGTGGCCAGCCACCGTGGAAGGGATAGGGACCCCTTCATGTATGAAAATTTACCCATAGCAAATCATGGATAGTAGAAAGAAATTTTTGTTACACGATGGAGACATTGGGACCCCTTCAACTAATCCAGATAAAAGCTACAGCAAAGAAGAGGCTACCCTTACAGCAAGTAGGTCAATATATGAAGAGAATATTCCAAACTCCACAGGAAGATTATTCTCTGATGAGGTTGCTCTGAAAACTAGAGGGAAACCTTTAAGCATTGGAACATGGAATGTAAGAACGTACAAAACAGGAAAGCTTGATAACGTAATACAAGAAATGAACAAAATGAATCTTGACATAATGGGAATGTCAGAGACCAGATGGACTGAAAGTGGAAAAACTACAACTGGCAACCATACAATGATATATTCTGGAGGTATTGAGCACAAATATGGAGTAGGTTTCATTCTGAACAAAAAAATAGCAAATGCAGTCATAGGCTAATGGCCTATATCTAAAAGAGTACCAATGGTAATGTTATACAGTAGACCTTTCAACATCAATATCATTCAAGTATACACTCCAGCACAGGATCACAGTGATGTAGAAATTGAAGTGTTTTATCAGGAAATCGAGAAAGCTTTAAAATATGCAAAATCAAATGATGTGTTGTGTATTATGGGAGACCTTAATGCAAAAGTAGGAAGTGAACTGTTCGAAAGCATAGTTGGAAAATATGGGTTAGGGGAGAAAAATGACAGAGGTGAGAGGTTAATTGAATTTTGCCAACAGAACAATTCAACAATTGCTAACACGCTATTCCAACACCCAAACCATAGACTGTATACATGGAAAAGCCCTGGAGACATAGTAAGAAACCAGATTGACTACATGATGGTAAACCAGAGATTTAGGAACAGCATAAAAATGCTAAAGCATTTCCTAGAGCAGTCATTAACTCAAATCACAATCCAGTTTTCATCAAAATGCAAGTCAAACTTAAAAAAAGCAAAAGCTGCACCCAAACAACAGCAATTAGATATGACTATGCTAAAGCAAGAGGTATGCAAGGTCAAATACAATATGCAGTTACAAATAGATTTAACATCTTATGTATAGAAGAAACAGAACAATACCCAAATGCATTAGCAAACAGTAAAGAGCAAATAGATAGGAAATGGAAAGATTTTAGAGACTGCAAACAGCAGCTAAGGAAGTGCTATCATACTAAACAAAATGGAACAAAGAAAGAAGTACAAAAAGAATAATCACATTGAATATCATCAATTAAATAAAGAAATAGCTAATGAGTGTAGAAAAGCTAAGGAGCAATGGCTAACAGATCAGTGTCAAGAAACTGAGAAACTCAAGAAACAACACAAAACAAAAGAAATGCATGAGAAAATCAAAAATTTTACAAATAAGAAAAATACAAAGAAACAAGCGTCTTGTATTATGAGCAAAGATGGAAAACTCCTTTTTGAACAAGAAGACATTTCAAAGAGATGGGATGAAGACATATCAAATCTCTATAATAATAGCAGAGACGAGATGCCTACATTCCCCATTACAAGCGAAGAGAACATCCTGACAGAGGAAGTTCAAAGCGTTATAAAATCAATGAAAGATGGAAAGGCTATGGGAACAGACAAAATATCAACTGAAATGCTTAGGGCATTAGATGAAGAAAATTTAGATTCACTAACTCAATTATGTAACAGCATCTATGAAAGCGGACATATACCAACAGAAATGGAACAATCCATATTTGTAACCATACCAAAAAAACCAAGTGTGCAAAATTGCACTGATTTTAGGACAATTAGCCTTATGAGTCATGTGACAAAACTCTTACTGAAAATGATACAGCAAAGAATAATATCAAAAATAGATAAAGAAGTGAGCAGGCTACAAAATGGCTTTAGACATGGACTTGGAACTAGAGAAAGTATTTTAAATCTGAGAATGGTAATAGAACGATCATTGGAAATGCAAAATGATGTGTATATTTGCTTTATAGACTACACCAAGGCTTTCGACAGGGTCATACACTCCAAAGTGATTGATTGCCTAAAAGAAGTTGGAATCAAGGATAGGGACCTGCAAATTATAACAAAAATGTATTGTGAACAAACAGCAGTTGTCAAAACAGATACAGGGCTAACAGAAGAATTTAAATAAAGAAAGGTGTTCGACAAGGATGTGTGTTATCAGCAAGTCCGTTCAACCTGTATAGAGAACAAATATTTCAAGAGATAGACAATGCAAGTGGTGTAGTAATTGGAGGGACAAACATCAATGACAACAGGTATGCAGATGATGCAGCTTTAATGGCAACAACAGCAGCAGATTTACAAGAAGTAACAACAAAGATAAATGAGAAAGGAAAAACATATGGGATGGAGATAAACGTGAAAAAGACCAAGACAATGGTAGTAAGCAAGAAAAATCCAGTACCAGATGCTAATATACTGATAGATGAAACACCAATTGAGCAAGTGACTAGCATGGTTTGTCTCTAGACATATGGTAACAAATGACGGAAAAAATGATACGGAAATAAAAAGAAGAATTGAAATAGCAAGAAATGCACAAAAGAATTTTTCAACTATATTATCATCCAGAAATACAAGCATAAACACAAGAAAGCGCATTGTAAAATGTTATGTATGGGCAACATTCCTGTATGGCTCTGAAACGTGGACAATAACGAAGAGTAGGGCAAAGAAGATAAATGCTTTTGAAATGTGGATCTACAGACGAATGCTGTGGACAGTACACAAGTCAAACAATGAGATTTTCGCAATGATAGACAACAAACAACTTCTGTTAATTATAGTTAAACAAAGACAAGTAGCGTATTTTGGACATATAACTCGAAGAGATGGACTAGAAAGATTTATTGGTAGAAGGAAAACTCAATGGGAAGAGGAAGGGGAAGACCTAGAACCTTATGCATGGATAATATCAAAGAATGGACAGTCAAGCTATGTAGATTGTGTAAGGAAAGCGGACGACCGAGAAAGCTGGAAATCCATGATAGTCGCCTGCTGGGAGCAGATGACACATACTGATAGGCATTCGATTACATACCATTTAAACCTCAAGAGCATTCCTTTTTAACCCCACCCTTAATTTTACCACAACCCCTCAACCTTTATTATTTGAATATTAGATGTAACTGATGTTATATATTTCATTTTTTCTTTCTCTTCCCTTCATTATTGCAAACTTTAAAAAAATGCTTAATGTTAATTATTGCTTGTGTATCAAATCAATAAATGAATAGAGTGATTCAATCTTAAATGGCACATGGCTCGAAAGCCCGCATGGGTTATTTCCATGTGTCATTCAGCACTGTTTGTAGATGTAGTTAATTATTGATAGCTGATTTTTTTGTAACGTTCTATTGCAAACTGTATCGTAATGTTTCATTGTTAAATAAGTATATTGTAATTTAGAAAAGCTGAGAATACACATGAAATTGAAAATTGAAATTAATCATGATGATGACAGTTGTCATAAAAAGTTCCTCTAAACAAAAGGCTTAGTGACGTGATGAAGCGGAACGGAGTATTGTGAACAATGTAAAATTTTGATATCAGATGCGGTCAAGAATGTGGTACAAGATGAATCCGATGTAGTGTGAATGGGGCCATAATGTCAGGAAAGTTGTCACACGACACTATGACATTCTCGCACCTGGGGTATCTACCTTGAATTTATAAACTCTTTCTTATAACAAAAGTGCACGCCATCGATTCCTTCGGGAACACTCCAAACACGGTTTGTAACTTTCCAAAATTCATATTTCAGTTAATAAACATACCTTTGATCTTGCAGTAACTGACACAACAGCTAATATCAATACTAAGAAGTCAACATTCATGTCGTGCTGCAGGCCAGACGAATCGTAATTGATAAAAGTTCAAACGAGCTGAAACGAGCTGCCCCAGCTACAACACCCACTGACGTTTTATGCTTCTACTTTATATGACTGAATTGAATTAAATAGTCTATGGCACATACGAAGCACATGGCACGGGGGTAAGGCATTTGGTCGGTTTCTGTCGACTTACAGTTTAATGAAAGGACTCCGGTAAACATAATGCAAAGTTACAACAATTAGGTGACATAGGACCAGTGGCGGATATTGACTTTAACTTTAACTTTAACGCCAATACTGAGCATCGCATAAAGCATTTTGCTCAAATAAATAAAAGAAACTATAAATTGGCCACTACAAAATGTGAAGATTGGAGAAATGTCAGCAAGAATAAGGAGCAAACTCACTCAAAAATAAAAGAGTAACACTCCACCCGCCCCGACCAGTGAAGAATTTCAACACAGCAAGCGACTTGCCATGTCAGAACTTTTATCCAAGGCATACTAAATTTCATAGCTCTCCAAATCACATCATCACATTGTGCAGTAAACCAAGGAAAAGTTTTTTTTTTTATTTTTTTTATACGTCATTTTACTCTTTTACATAAAAACACTATTTACATTATTCTTTAAAATACGTTATTTCAATCTTATATTTATACCTAAAAAACAAAAACGATTGAGGGGGCAAAGAGGGCAATGCGCCCCTAAGCTGCCTTCAAGTCTGCAAATTCTCGGTAAAACTAGTAGACGAAAGACTGACCACACGTGTTAAAAATAAGATCATCACTTGTGTGTGAACCTCATTTTGCTTGTACACCTTGTTCGTATGAAAAGCACATCTAGTATACTTGACAGATACTAGACTACTTTTAACTATTTAACGTGCTACAGGGCATCAAAAACTGTATCTAAAATCACGTCAACTCTTAGGTCCTGAATAAGTGGGGAGATCCTAATAAGCAGGGGATTGAAAAATTCACTAAGATAAAATAACCGGGGGGGAGTCGGAATATGCGGGGAGTTTCGGAAGTTTGGACTAACTGTGCAAAAACCAGCACAAATACAAAATACTCCGATTACTATCTATGTAATCAAATGCTTTCGGAGTCTTACCACATACATCTTATTTGTTATTTGGGTAACTCAACAAAAGTACCAGTTTTATACAGCTTTCTCCTAGGAAACTTACAAACCTAATAAGCGAGGGGACGCTTATTCAGGGCCTAACAGTACAAACAGAGATTTGCCGATGGGGGGAGTGGGGCGTCGCGCCCCTCCAATATTTTCAAACTTGCAAGAAAGTTGGTCAAAAAAGCTAGCCAGGCAGCAAGAGGGTTGGCCACAGTATTTTCTGTGACTTCTTTTTGGTAACAATATAGTAACAATACTTGGTCAATTGGTCAGGACGCCCCCCCCAACAGAAGGTGTCTCGGCACATCACTGAGTGCAAGCCATGGTACAAGCTAAAAGAACTCCCAAGATAACAGTACGTAAACGTGTAGTGACGTAATGCATTAAGCGTGACCTAGTGCACGGCTTTAACTGACATTTGATTGGACAATGATAATTCTAACAACTAATAATTGCAAATGTATGATTTCAACAATTCAGTTGAATGAGAACTAAGCTGGGTGCAAATCTATCTTTTGAGAATACTACAAACGACTCAGAATAAGGAAAATGGATATAACAACATGTGCGATAAAGTTTAAGAGCATAACTATGCAGTCCTCCTGTCAGCACGAATCGTCTTAGTGCTATACGGAAACGTTATGTATGTTGTACGATTTATCCAAGAAGAAAAGAAAGGAAATTACGGTACTTAACAGTTTCCTCCACCCCCCGATCTCGTAGATATTACCATATTTATATTTGATGCTTTCATAAAGGGATGAAACACCATTTGAAGGCTGTCATATGCACATGAACAACTTCATCTGTAAGCTTCTTCTACAAAGAGAGCATCTCTATATTGAAAAGGAGCAGTACCTTACGATGCACACAATGTAATTCTCAACTTTCTTTTTTTTTAGTAAGTAATGTCGGGGGAGGGCCGTAGAGCCTATAACAATGCCCCAACGAAGGACAAACTGAGAGAATGGGGAAGTTAAGTAGAGAGGGAGGTGAGATCAAGTTTGTTGATATTAGATTTAAAAGAAGACAAATTGTAAGATTCAGGGAACGTAGTGGGTGGGAATGAGTTCCACAGTTGAGAAGTTCTAGGAATGAAAGATGATTTGTAAGATAGAGTTCGTGTATTAGGTAGTTTAACTTGGAAAGGGTGTGAATAGGTAGAGCTTCTGGTGGTTCGAACACGCCTCACTGGATCAGGAATAATATTCTTGATTTCCTGAGAGCAATGTCCGTGAAAATAGCGGTAGAAAATGTCTCATATGTGGGCAAAATATTGAAAGTAGATTTCTGCTCTTAGTCAGAACGGCAACTTTCTTGGCGAAATTCATTCATGTTTCGTAATCTTCACTTTTTTTTCCTCTCACTTGGATTATATTAAATGCATGTATGTTCTTTATAGCGTCAAGACCATTTCTACTGTCAAGACCCGAACCCCCGTGCTACTGACGAAAGAACTGTACAGAATTCAATTCATCGTCTATAATGAAAACTGCCTTGAATCGAAATGTGTAAGTCCAATTTCTCATATCTGCGCATGCTATAGCAATTAACCACGGGCTGTGGATAATGGCGAGTTGTGCGAACACAGTGACAATATTGGCTAAATGCTTCAAGTACGATGTCATAAAAATATGGCGGAACACTGGCCTGCACCTTGCACATGAGCTCAGTTTAGAAGAGTTAAACAACACAAGCCTAGGGTTTCATACAGCCAAGCAAAAAACTCCTGCTCTCGGTCTCAGATACTTAATTTTTCACATTTTAAAACATCATATCTTTGTGCTTAATAGCGTTGCTCCTCAGGGATCATGGCTGAGCTGTCTGATCTTCAATCTTTAAACAATTGCTTTCCAGAAATTACTCACCTTCCGGAAAATTCTTCAAAATGTTGAGGAATATAAAATTTAGCGTGCGTGGCACATACAAGGTTAGAATACAAAAAATTAAAGAAAATTTGTCCAGAAAAATGGTAAATTTGGAGATTTAATGACAGAATTAATATCAGGACGTGTGACACCCAGCACCCCTTCATGTACAGGCCTGAATAAGCTTTGGAATGACCGAAGCAATGAGCATAATGATGACTTTTGAAGACTTGATGTAAAATCTTATATACAAAACAGAATTCAAGAATATGTGCTACGATGAGTCATATTTTATCTCATTTCTATATCAATTACTCCAGATACTACCGTTTCAGAAAGAATTTCCAATAACAAATTGAATCAAATAACTTCCAAACTACGATCCTTGGGGTGGATAGCAAATATCCTGAGGCCCAAGTTCGTACTAAGTGACTGTGTTTTCTGGTAACAGGAAACGTATGTGACAAATGGGAAACAAGATAGGCCAGTCATCTTTGCTTCCCAATAATGCGTCGAAAAAAAGTAAACAGAAAAACTTAAAATCTAATTTCTAATCTTTAAAACTTTTAAACTCCAATTTCAATTTAATATCATCTTAAGTTTCTTTCATCTCCTGCATATTTTTTGAAGCATCGCCTAGAAACAACAGCACTAGGATCTGAATTGACCTGTAGCAGGTGTTGCAAAGACACCCCCTCAATTTGCTACGGGACAAATACCCCCTGGTTTTAGATCACATGTTAATTAGTATCGTGTAGAGTGGAATATGTGATTTAGTGTTGTGATCGTGTAAAGAGAGATGGTGTGATCAATAGCGAAAGTTAGTTAGCAATGTTATCTTGTTTCCATAAAATCATAAAAATCACAAACGGAATATTTAATTGTCTCAATCTGGCCCATAATTACAAGAGCAGGCTTCCAGCCTATATACTTCAGTAAACATTTTGTTCCTTATAAGAAACATGTCTATAAGAAACATCAGGCTGAAATTAGGCAAAAGTTAAGGAACATTTAAGAAACATAGGCAGGCTAACTTTCAAGCAATAATTTGAAAAGACTGCTTTACAAGAAAATTCTTGATCATGAGAAGCAATATAGAATAAACATCCATCACAAGCCTCATAAAACTTGAGCATCCTTTTTCATGCATTACAATTGCCTAATCTGGGTTGTTATTATAATCGGCAGTCTTTCAATTTAAGAAACATTTAAGATACTTTTAAGGCTGGATTTGACGAGGTATTAAGAAGCATCCAGGCTGAAGTCAGAAAGTTCGTTTCTTATAAAAAAATGCGTGAATTTGGTATTGTAGAATAAGAACGACGACAAAAAGAGCCCATGTTTTTCTCGAATTTAGCAATATTGACGACTCATCCAGTGTTACGACTATTCCATAACAAATACAACTATTCCAATTTAACTAGCTAAACGGCGTGACTTAAACGGTGTAACTTGAACGGTGTGACGTAAACGGTATAACATAAAAGGTGTGAAAACGGTGTGACTTAAACGGTGTGACTTAAACAGTGTGACTTAAACGGCGTGACTCAAATGGTGTGACTCAAACGGTGTAAATTAAACGATGTAGCTAAAACGGTGTGTTATAAACGGGATAACTTAAAAGGTATGACTATAACGGTATGACAAAAACGGTGTGACTTGAACGGTATGACTTATAGCTAATTTACATTGCACAAACTAACCCAGGTTCGCTCCGGGTTAAGTCTAACCGGGGTTCGCCCAGGTTCAATTTACACTGGATTTGCTTTTGCGTCAATCTAAATTGAAAGTCGGGACGAACCTGGGTTAAGTGAGTGTGACGCACGCGCAGAGGTAAAAACAATTACAATTTGATGTGAGAGAAACCGTTAAAAATAGCGAACGACAACAGGTCAAATTATTGTGAACGCCACTACAGAATAAAGGCGCTTCTCCTAAGAGAGCTGTTTTGGCTTTATCAGCTTAAGAAGAATGCTTCACAATCAAGAAAATAAAGCTATGAATGGCGACGTTGAAGCCATGCAATTCCTTGACCAGCATTATTCACACTCCTTCGTGTATTGCGCATTTGTGTTATATTGTGCAAACCCGGGTTCGCCCCAAATTCAATTTATACTGTAGATAACCTAGGTTTCGCCCCAGGTCGAACCCACCTCCAAACCTGGGTTAGGTCGATTTGCATTGGTAAACTTGGGGCGAACCTGAAGCGAGCCCGGGTTAAGTTGAGCAGTGTAAATTGGCTATTAAACATTTGACTCATGCTGGAGTCATCTTCAGGATGAGGATAATACAAAGGGGCTGCAAATAAATACCATAAGATGGATCAAAAAATATGTGAGAAAAACCGACGTGGAAGGAAGCACAAAACAGCACAGGGTGGACTACAAAAGAGAACAAAAGAAAGGTGAATGAGTATCTCAAGAGAGAATAAAGGCACCATAAAGAAAAAGCATGGAATAAACAATATGAAACTTAGAACAAAACCATGGAAATAGAAGATTGCTGAGAATGGAGATTGAGTTTATCCCTTTGAATGAGAAGGTTTTCATGAATTGAAAGGTCAAAAGAATTGCCAGTCTTGCAATTAATGGAGAAATCCTCTAGTTTACCAACATGATCTGCATCAGAAGACACTTTTGATAAAGAAGAATTATCAAAAAGTATATATCTACAATTTCAAGAATATCTTATATTCCCTCGAACAATTATACTTGTGACCAAAAATAAACAACATTACAGTGCAAAAACTACAGTCATAATATTTTCAATTTGAACGATATAGAAATATTCCAAAAGTAATTATTCTAAGCCCAGATATTCAGAAAAATAAGGCTCAAATTAAAATTAAAAATCTCCAAAGGTACAAAAATACAGTCAAAAGATACAAAAACATAAAATTGCAACAAAGTAAAAATTAAAGTTATTTTCACAAAATTTTCATTCTGCTTGACTACAAATACAGGAAAATGCAGCTTGATAGTAAAAACGAATAACAAGACAGCGAAAGAGAATACTGGGGGACATATTTCCTTGTAGTTTACATCCTCATCAGTACTGGATTTGTCAACATTTTGAATGGAAAATCGTATTTAAATGCGGAAAATACTTGTTTCTTTTTGCCACTGTCTTTTATCATTCATAATTACATTTAAAAAGTATTAAAAACCCTATAAAAGAGACAGCATTTGCCCTGCTGAACAATCGAAAAAATTTTTATGATCTAAGCGTTCAAAAACGTTGCTGAATAACAAATTTATTCTTAAAAGAATCCATTCTTTCATTCATTGAAAGATGGAAATGCACCATTAATTCACAGTGCAAAAGTAATCAAGCAAACTGAAGTGATGAATTTGCTACTTCGTACAAACACTAAATGCGCCAAAAGAAGCAAGACGCAAATACCTCAAAAGAGTAAAAAGCAACATGAATCAATTGAGATTCACTCTTTCGGATGAAATTCATCATGAATAATGTCATGAACTCCACTATAGCCTGTCATGTCCAAGGCTTTCATAAACTTCGCCAAGGTGAGATTTCCAACTTCCGCGCATAGTTTTTTGAAAAGGTCTCCAGTGTTTTTAATACGATTATTTGGATAACTGGTATTATTTAAATAGTTGAATATTTTATTGCAGGCTTCCTCTTCATTTGGGAAATGGTTTGATAAGTGCTCCATTTTCAGGTCAATAGATGGAATTTTGTGCAGCATTTGCCCTTTTGAAAGAAGAAAGACGCCGATCATCACACTGCTAATCTGTACAAAAAATGAATCAGCAGAAAGTAAAAGCATTTCGAAAGTCAATCATCAAAGAGATATCAGAAGGAACGAAGGTGTTATGTTAAACATGACAACTTTTGAAAAGATGCAAATGATTTCATCCTAATTTATGGCAATAATTACAAGATAAAATAATGATATTATTTGAAGCTTATACCACTTAATTTCAACAGTACCACTTAGCAAGAAGTCTGCGAACACCAATTCTCTTACCTCCAGAAAGCAAGAAACTCTGAAGGCTATTGATAAGCGACTTCTTACTGTAGACCAGTGGTCGGGAATCTATGGCTTGCGGGCCAGACATGGCTCTTTTCAAGGCTAAGCATACACATTTTCAAAGCTCCAGAACAGCTTCAAAAGTCACCGCTGGTGTCGTCTTCACGATTCATGCACGTTTTTTTTATAAGAAAACCATTATTTTCCCTGAGCCTCAATTTTCTTAACTTTTCCCGAAATTGAGCCTGAGATTCTCTTAAGTTTTTCCTAACTGGTGCTGAAATAAACTGGCTAAAAAGGCTTAAACTTTCGTTATTAATATTGTATACTTGAATTTGAATTCCATCTTCAACATCTTGAATGCAATAATAATGAAATATCGATTTTTGGCCAATAAAAATACTAAATTTTGAAAATTAAGCCTCGCGATTTTCTTAAGATCTTCTTAAGATTTTGACCATTTGAGCCTCATTTTCTTATAAACTTTTTTCTTATAAAAAAAATATGTATAGCTCGACAGAGCATCGGCCAAGTCAGGGTCGATTTAGACGATCTTACGTTCCCATATGACACTAATTTTCAGTTGCATGGCTCTCGTGGAAATATGAGGCTGTATTATATTAACTTACCAGCATCTTTTCCACAGCGACAATAACCATCTTCTGGTAATTCTAATGCATATAAACAACATAAGAAATGAGTTAAAAGCTTTGAATATTATTCCAGAAAATCACGCATGAAACAGTAAATAAAATTTGCTTATCCTGAAGGCTTTTGAACATCCAGGATTACGGGTATTTTCAATCATTTTCAATGCAGTTTAAGCGAACAAAGTAATACAATAACTGCTTAGCCAAACAAGAGTACATTTTGTAATTGACCAATCAGCGGATTTGTTTACATAAAATTATTAGCAAATCGTGTGTCTCCATTTTGACCTTGTTTCTTCAGACGAGAAACCCAGCTAGGATTAAGGTTTTGTCTCCTTGCTCACCCCAAAGGAGAAAACTTATAACTATACAAGTTCCTTACTTTTCAGTCTTTGTGCTCTGTTCACTGTCTCAGTGGGTTGATGACTACTGGTGGCCAAACCTAGGAGACAAATCCACAGATATATAATAAAACTAGACAAATCCACTGAAATAAAAAAGACATTACAATTGCCAATAAGCATAAGCTAAGTCTGATAAATCACAAAATATATAATGTGTTTCTTAAGCGATTAATTAGAACTTTACCACAGCACCAAAAAGCGGCAACACTCTTCAAGAAAAGAATGTTGCCGCTTTTTCGTACTGTGGTAAAGTTCTGTAGTACCAACAGACTATTTACGTGATTAATTAGAAGGCCATATTGAATTTTAATCTTAATCTTAATTCTTTGCTTGACAAGAAGATGCAAATTCGATGACTAAATCATGTTACTAATAGAAGATATCTCAATGACAAATCCAGTAAATGTTTCGACAATATACTAGTGCGATCCTCAGTACAGTAGAGAAAGTAAATTAGCATGAGAATAAATACAGAGAGAATAAAAAAGATACAATGAGGGGCAGAAATTGAAGGAAAGGATAAAAAAGGCAATTCAGATAATACCCGAAAACAAAGGTGCCTATATAAGGAATATGGGATGCAAAAGACAAATACACTCAAAATGTCCTCCAATTGGAAGTAGGTTATTCATAACAATTTGCAAAATTCACAATAACCAGTAAACACTATTGCTTCTTTGTAACAAGAAATATGTTGACTTACCACCTAGGAGAGGATCCCCGTCGCTGCTGTCAGCTGCAAACGAACAAGACGGATAAAAAACATTTCACTTTGCATTCACTATTCAAATCAATCTATCAACGTCATTACTATGGTGTCAATCAACCGCTACATAGAACTAATTGTCATTTTTCAGACCCTCCCCTCCTCTTCTGTCACGCATCGTAACACAAGATTTGCCCCCCCCTCCTACTGCTACGTAACAAAATCGAGTTATCCCTCCCCCCTACAATACCTATGTTATTATTTCCTTTGTCAATCATATGAACGAGTGAAATCTACTTTCAGCCCGTTGTGTGAAATAGAGGTAGAATAAGTATGGGAAGTCCAAAAGGATGGTGCATATGAATACTTATACAGCCGTTAGATATACCAGTTCTCACTAAGCTCCAGTGGCGGACACTATGCAATTTATTGGGGGGGGGGGGGGG
>WIPJ01000159.1:29500-58246 GCA_018155075.1 Cassiopea andromeda
GATCTGTTAAAATCTTTAGATTTAGATAAAGTGCTAGACCACTGGGTGCATCAAAAGGACAGAGTAGTTCCGTTTAATTAGGATTGCAATTTATGTACGTAAATAGTTGATCCGAAACTTTATTTTGATTATATTCCGGTAGTTGTTGAATATTTATGCGACGATAGCACTATTTCTCTGTACATTTATGCTGTGTGAACGAATGAATGTCCTAAAATGTAAACTCATAGTTTCACTTTTCTTGAAAATTATTGGGGGGGGCGTCCGCCCCCCCTCGCCCCCCAAGTGTCCGCCACTGCTAAGCTCCCTCAAATAAACGAATGTTAAATGCAATTTCAGGCATTTAGGTGGAAGAAACATGCATGACTTTGCAACAAAAGCTCTCGTGAATGTGTTTGCTAAGGGGAGCACTTGCTTCAAACGAAGAAAGGCGGTGGTTACTTGCTGAAAACGGCTGACCTGAACATTCTTGTGAGTTACGACACGGTACTAAGCAAATCCCCTCTCTCCCCCTCTGTATTCCGTAACGCTTGGTAACAAATCAATGGACTTCCGCCCCCCTACAGGCGCTACGGAGCGGGTGACTGTTCCCTATCCCCTTGAAATTTCTTTTCAGTACAAAATAGAAAAATAGACTTACCTACATCAGTAACCTCGCTTTTACTTGAATTTATGAAACCTATAAAATAACAAAATAACTAATAAGAAAAAACAAAATTTAATTACATACAGAACTGTAATTACACTTACATTACCGAAAAACATTCATATACATACCAAGATACCAAAAGCAACTTTCAATTTGATACTGAATTATTCACAACAGTGTGCAGTGGTCAGAACTCGCAGATAGGTGCTACCCAAATATAGTTGATAGCCAGTGGTGTGCTGGTGGGCCTTTCAGGGGGGATGCATCAAAAGAAATCTACTAACAGGCTAAAACTCTCCTAGATTACCTACAAGCAATGATTTCTACATCACCTTCAACCCAAAACTCAAAGAACTACTGACGGTTTCGACAAACAGTGGGAATGTGACACCCCAAACCAACACACCTCTTGGGGGCCTGATGCCTTTACAATATTCACGTTTTGGTGGCCTGGCAACTGGTATTTCAGGCTAATATCTACAAGATAGCAAAAACAACTAACAAGCATAAACTTATGGTACATATGCTGCTGACACTCTCCATAATACTAAACAGATACACTTACTGGTAGTCTCCTGAACATTTCCATTGCCTTCCTGACTATTCTCACTTTGTGTTGTATCTACAAAAAACAGAAGGTAGTAATAATGGAAACTTCATATAATTGAGAATATGCTACATCCATTTTCTAACCTCACTAGACAATTGGTTGTTTACAATTGACTACTTGGGTTAAATACAATAACATTAATGTAAAAAAAGAAAAATAAATTCTAATGTAAGTTTATAAGATAGGATTTGAGGACTTGGCCACTCCTTGTTTCATCAGCAGAAGATGCAGTAAGAAGATGTTCTAATTGTGATGGTAGTTATCTTTCTTAATGTGTAATTTCAAACAGTAAATCTGTCGGCAATTCAAAGAAGTCTTGATTTATTCTTGTCTACTCCATGACATCTGAACGAACGTTACACAGAAAGCAAAGATGTGGATTAAACAGTAAGTACGAAAAAACTTCCTGACAATCAGTTCAAAATATCCTGTGAAAAATTACGCCTGAAAATTTCCTTGTAGTGGCGCTACTGGACATTTTCCAACCCTGCGCCTTACCTTCAACAGAGCACATAAACTAATAGAGGCACAATAAACACAATAAAACATAAAACAGGCCATTTCATTTGATGTGACTCATTGTTCCCAATCCCATCAACACCCATGTTCAATGCATCATAACATCAAATGTGGCCAATTACATATTGAACCCAAATGTACGAATATTACTTCAATTGGCATTGGCATATCAATAACATTCTAAAAATAACCCTAACATTTTAAAAATAACCCTGACATTCTAAAAATACTAGTAAGACATACCATCATCAGGCATGGTGATTGTGTGACCATTCCCTTGAGACTTTTTAGGTTCATCTAGAATGCAAAATACAAATATCCCTTCATTTCATATTGGAGCATCAATAATTTCATAACACTATCAACCCAGTCATTTAAGTCGACAGTTCTGCATAATGTGAAATAATACACTGACTTATAGTCTACTGACTACTGCTATTAGACATCAAATCTTCACTAGAAGACTGCTATTAGGCACAAAATCTTCAGTTTCATTGCACACTATATTATCCACAGCAGCCTGCAAACTTCCAAAGCATACCCATTCATGTTCCTACATGTGTAAAATGATAAACAGACACTTATGGATAGTTGGTTTGACAGTGGGCCATAGTTTGGACACCCCTGTTCTTTATGATTCTAAAGACAAATCTCTTTTATGTCACACTTTCTGTATAATGAAAAAAGAAGTAGACTTACTGCAACTAGAACTCTTATTTCCACGGTGTTTTAAGACTACAAGAGAACAAAACAATAAATTAAAAAAAGACAATTTAGTTACGCAGACAATACTGAATACACATCATACCAAACTTTCTACTAAGACTATGTTGTTTGTAACACTTAGCGACAAAGAGCTATTGTTGATACACATTTCAATATCATCCCAACATCACTATGAAGCTGTCACTCACTCAACTCTAGGTGATAATATGATTCATACTATGTGTGTGAGCTTCTACTTGGGCTAGCTTTAAACACCATGCAAAAACTACTACACATTCTTATGTATAAGAAAGAGCCTCTCTCGCTTCAGCCTGGACATTTGTTAATAATTTGTCATATCCAACCTTAAATGTGTAGTGAACATAAACATTGTAGTCAACATACTTGTCATTCATTTAACAGTTTCACTCACTCACTACACTTTTACACTTTTACTAACACTTTTATTGACATAATCCACAATAATTTTAGATGTATATATGTATGTAATCTATTTGTGTATAGTCAGTCAGAAATGAGTCAAAAGACAGCGCATATCTCTGGCTCCGTGTGCTCTGCATGTAAAATAATACAACAATGGGACATAAATGAACCAACAAGGGGTAGTCACAAGTAAGCAAAAATAAGAAGACCACTGTTTTCTATAAATGTTTCTCAACTATAAAGATTTCCAATGACAATATGAACCCAGACTAGGCAATTGTGATGCAAGGAAAAGGATGTTCAGGCTTTGTCAGGCATGTAATGGATGTTAATTCTCTTTTCTTTCTAGTTTGATCAAAAATTTACTTGTAAAACAGTTTTTACAAGTTAATATTTGAAACTCTGCACGCCTATCTTTCTTAAATATTTCTAAATGTTTGCCTAATTTCAGCCTCAAGTTTCTTACAGGTGAATTTCTAATAGAAAAACATGCATATTCCTGTAAGGGCCCATTCACATATTACATCATGCAAGGGGGGTGGCGATCTTTTGACTTTTGTAACAAAGTGTGACAAAGAGTGGGTGGGTTGTTCTTAGAATGTGATGTCACATATGTTAAACAACTTAATATTTAGCATATTTGGCCTCAAAATAGCAAGTCTGGCCACTTTTTTGAACAAATTTGGCTTCATGTCTAAAAATAATCTGGCAATCCTATTTTGATGCCATTTTGGCGATTTCCCCTCTTTCATTTTCCCCATTTACAATACTGTACAAAAGACAAAGTAAACACATTATTATGAAGATGGAAGCATATCTTATTGAAATTCATAATGTGGCATCACACATTGGGGGTGGATGGGTAGACTTGAATTTGTGAAAAAGTGTGACAGATGGTGGGTGGGTGTCTAAAAACTCCAAAATTATTGTGACATAATATGCGAATGGCTCCTAAAGCTACAATCTGAAATACTAAAGGTGTAGTAGAGAGAGGAAGCAAGATGAGGAAAGAGAAATTTTTTATTCAATAAGAATTACTATAGCTATTTATAAATTCACTCCACTATGAGGAATATGGGAGCTGCATGTGCAAGAATGAGAATTTCAAAGCTGTCTGTAACAAATAAACCAAGTCTGCTTGCATGAGTTATCATCCACAATGCCATACTCCTCAGTGTAGGCTTCACCAAAAACAACTGTTTTACATAAAGGTGCAAGCTACTTTCATCTAAAAAGCACAGCACAAAACACTGTTCCAAGCACAGCACCACTGGAGGGGGGTCTGAAGCCTCCCACTTATTGCCATCCAGCAATATTGAAAAGACAATTGTTCTAAAGATAGCAATTTTCCTTACTTTTCAGCCCTCCCCCTCTTTTTCCAGCACCCCACTTTTTACTTGGTGGCATCATACCTGTGCTCTGAGAATCAAAAACTGCTATTTTGTGATCTACTGATAGCATAACCTTTTTCCTCTTTCTATGATGAAGTAGCATGGTAACTGATAAAAAAGTGTAGAATTCAGCCAAGGATTTAAATTTCTTCCAGCATGTAGATGCAAATGAACTTTTTGGATTTTCATATACTGGAATAATTTATTTGAGCTTCATCCACCAGTGAAGCTTTTGCTGTTTCTTTGTCAGGAAAAAAAGTATTTGAATTAAACTATTGTGTCAGTGTAAGACAATGTCCTATTAAGACACCAAATTCTTAGTAAACAAAGGATATGCATATAAAAGAACATTTGTGGCATTCTAAACATATAAGATGGGAACTGCAAAATTATATGATAAAACCTAGATGATGAATTCTGCATAAGAAATGTTAATTCTAAGCCAATATACTCACAATATAGAATCATAATCACAACCAAAATAACAAGGAGGAAAATAGCCAGAATCGCAACTATACACCATGTTGTACAACCACTAGAATCACTAGAATCATTTCCAGCATGTTTAGTATTGTTGAGTGTCTTCATTGTTGCAGAGGATTTTTCCCTGGTTGTTGGGGGATCCTTAATACTGCTTTTAGTATAATCCTTGGGTGTCTCCATTGTTGTAAAGGATTTTTTCCAGGTTGTTGGGGCATCCTTAATACTGCTTTTAGTATAATCCTTGGGTGTGTTTGTTGTGTTAGAGACTGCTTTCAAGATAGTTGGGGTATGCTTTTTGCTACTTCTAGCATCATCATTTGGTGTATTGACTGTTGTAGTGGATTCTTTCCAAGTAGTTGGTGTGTTTTTCGTTTTTGCCGTTGATGAACTACTAATCTATAGAGGAAACAAACTGAACAATTTCAACCTCATAATATATTACAATATCCCATTTTCAACTTCAAATCGTCAAATATTTGATGCAAATACACAAACCTAGGAATGCACATAATAAACAAAATGCTACCATGAGTGCTGCTTGAAATGCTAAAATAAATGAAGCAAAAAGGGAATTCAACAGTTTAATTAAGAACAATAAAAATCTAGGAATTAATTATACATACCAGAACACAATTACCAAAATCATTCTTATGGTAGCCATCCTTACATTTTTCTGAGCATCTGACTGGGCTGGTTTTAGTGCATGGGCTGAGGACAGCATAATTTCCACAACTACTGGCATTACATGGTTGGCAACTCAGAGAATTATTTTTGCCATGTGATGTTTGTTTGTACTCTCCATCCTTGCATGGAACACAAGTTTCCTCTTTCAAAGTTTCTTCATAATACACCTGACCCGAGTGACATGGTGGATGCACTTGATAACCAGCACCACATAACATGCAATCTTCACAAACTATTGTACCAGATTCCAGCTGCACAAATCGATCCATGCAAGCATGGTTGGTCTGTTGAATACAAAGTCAAACAGTCACTTTACAATATGCATGCAACTGTACTATAGAAAATGTTAAGTATCAAAGGGGCTGAAAAGGACTGCAAGGTCATTCTTACAGCAAATGAGACAACAAGTTTATGGAATTGATACAAATTGATCGCAGTATATTTCCACATGTGTCTCTATTATTGGGTAGGTATATTTAGATGGAAAAGGGGAACTTTGGTTCCAGTTATAAATCACTTCATCTGCAATATCTGGTGAAGCCCTAATGCTAGACTCTCCAGAGCATTCTAACATAACATCCATACCACAAAAACATATGTATAAGCTTCTCCCATGAGTAGGCCATGTCCTAACTTATACATGCTTTCTTTCTTTATAAGAAAATCATTATTTTGCCTGAGCCCAGTTTTCTTAAGACTTTGATGATTTGAGCCTCATTTTCTTATAAACTTTTTTCTTATAAAAAGAAAAACATGTATAACAAAGTATAGCACCCTGCAATGTTTAAACTGACTTTACAAATCTGTTGAATATGTCCCATCAAAAGAAAGACCAGCTCACAAGCAAAAAGTGTACTGAAATTCATTGTTGTTCAATCTATACACAAGAATAAAGTTTGTGTATAGGTATATGGGTATGTATATGGGATGTATATGGGTTTCTATAGTACTTTTATTTATAATCAAGTTTTACATGGTTTACACACAGCCACGCCACACTCCACTTACCAATCAGTTGAGTACAATTTCCTTCAAAAAGCATTTCAAGATCATTCAATTAGACTAATTTCATTTGTTAATGAAAATCATAAAAAATATGGTGATGGAAATCATCAAAGTTTCATTACAACATCTTGAAGGAAATGGCCCAATAAATATGAGAAATAAAATAAACAATAATACAACTTTAAGTCCAAAAAAGTCAAAAACATGAAGGGATTAGGCACTATCATTGGCATGAAGCTTTAAGAAGCATGAAATAGAAGTATGCATTAGGGAAAACACAGTAACCACACCAATTGCACGGATTATAGCAAACAAACAATTCTATCTACGAGATGTTACAGACCTTAATATGGTGAATATTACAGTAGATCCTACCGCTACCTGCTACTAAATAACTTAAACACAAAGTGAGTTAGATGAACTATACAATCTGTCATACACACACTGCACACGAAACATATTTGAAAGGTGTGTAAGTGACTTCTTGGACAATACTTCAGGTGTGCAGATGACACACTTAGCAGTCCGGCTCCAAAATGTCAATTCAGAATAACATCAAATCATTTCTTGGAAACCACAGCTGAGGTATAACTTTTATGTGAAGAGCCACGAGGAAAAACATCTTTCTTCTTTATATATTCCACTATTTCGACATTCCAATAATTACTAAAATTAGGCCTAAGCCAGTAGACATATACGGTTTAGTGACATAAACAATATTGACATAAACAATATAAACGTTTTGAGACATCATGTCCCATCCTCAGTTAATGAACAGTGCCAGCGGGAGGTTTTATAAATGGGGAAAAACAAGTGGCAAAAAAACAAGTGGAAATCAAGAAAATAAATCCACGGGAGGTCAAGAAAGTAAGTCACAGGGAGACCTAAAGGGAAATATACACTAGGGAAAAAACCCCAACCAGCAAAAACATATATATTGCCTAAATAAGGAAAAAACCTAACAAAACAAGCGAGTGATGGTAGGCAGGCTACAATATAAGTGAAAAATATGACTAAAGGCCTTAAGGGACTAAAATGAACAAAGGGGAATCGAGGAGCTCTGAAAATTGAGTGTGGGGCGATCTTTAAGAATAAGGAGACTTTCATGTATGAGTAACTCAAGTTCATTGTTAACTTTATCAATAATGCAAAAGTCGTCCGGGGAGGCACTGTGACCAGTGTCTTTTATATGGTCTTTAATGGCTGATTTCATGGCGCCTTTAACACTGTTAACTTTTCTATTAATACCTAGATGCTCTCTACAGCGAACAATGAAATGGCATGATGTTTTGCCATAGTAAGTAGCCTGGCAGCTACTACATGTAAACTTGTAAATAACAGGGGAGCAAATGTGACTAGGGACACGATCTTTAAAGGGAAAAAGGTGACCAATAGGTTTACTAGCCTGAAAAACAATCTTAAGGTCAACAGGGGGGTAAATTTTACCAATAAATTTAGTAAGTCGTTTTTTGAGGAGTATACTATAGACACCTAGATAAGGAAGAAAAAGAAGTATGGGGAGTTTAGGGACATTACTGGGCTTTATATCAACCACATATTGTTTGTTAAGAAACCTTTTAATAATCCGATCAATAAGTTTTGCTGGAAAACGATTTTGTTGTAGAAACTGTTTGATGTTGCAAATTTGGCTGTGAAAGGCCTTATAAGATGAACAAATATGAAAGGCACGGTAGATAAGAACAGAAATGAGGTTGATTTTATACTGAACAGGTGAGAGACTATCAAAATGAGTGTATAGACCAGTGAAAGTTTTCTTCCGATATAAGTTAGTAGTGAAACCATTCTCCACAAGTGTAACCAGGGTATCAAGAAATGGTAAGGAGTTGTTTTCCTCAAGCTCTTGTGTAAATTCAGTATTGGGATGCTGGCGATTCAAAGAGTTAAGAAAGCAGTCAACTTGAGTATGATTTTGAAAAATGCAAAAAGTATCATCCACAAATCTACGATAAAATATGGGTTTATAGTTAGATGGACAGTTAGAAAGAAAGTTTTGTTCAAGAGCACACATAAATATATTAGCAAAACTCAGCCCCAATGGAGAGCCCATAGCTACTTCATCAGTTTGTCCATAGAGATGATTATTGATAATGAAATGATCACTTTTTACTGCAAATTCATGCAGTTTCTTAAACTGAGGTTTACTGAAGACACAATTTTCAACTTGAACCTCATCAGTACCGGAAAAAAGGTTATCAAGAATGATATTAACAGTTTCATCCAAAGGTATATTAGTAAAAAGGCTAGCAACATCAAAACTAACCATGACATCATCATGAGAAAGAGTAAGCTGGGTAATCTCATTGACGAATGGAAAGGACAAAGAACTGTGGAAGGTATACTGATTACAAGTAAGTGGTTGGAAGATAGGAACTAGAAATTTAGCAAGCTTATAATTAAACGTCCCAATTGCTGACATAATAGGTCTTGCTGGACAATTAACCTTATGAACCTTAGGGAGACCATACAGAGTACCCGGTTTACTACCTTGACGAAAAAGATTATTATATTTCCCTTTAGGTCTCCCCGTGATTTACTTTCTTGACTTCTCGTGGATTTACTTTCTTGATTTCCACTTGTTTTTTCCCACTTGTTTTTCCCCATTTATAAAACCTTCCGCTGGCACCATTTATCAACTGAGGATGGGACATGATGTCTCGAAACGTTTATCGTTTATGTCAACATCGTCTATGTCACTAAACCGTATATGACTATCGTTTAAGTCAACATCGTCTATGTCACTAAACCGTATATGTCTACTGGCTTAGGCCTAATTTTAGTAATTATTGGAATGTGGAAATAGTGGGATATATAAAGAAGAAAGATGTTTTTCGTCGTGGCTCTTCTCTTAAAATCAAATCAAATAGGCCTAGCTTTTATTCACAAGATGCTTTAAATCGCTTGAACTGCAAAACCCGCTTAATATCGGGCCCAACTAGACGTGAATATCTAACGTGTAACAAAGCATTAAGATTTTAAATTTCTAAAGCGTAACGTATCTATTTCTAAAATAAACTCCGTTATAAAGTTATACAACATAATGGCGGTCGTTGTGAAACGAACAAAATGACGAACAGTACCTTTGCAAAACAAATTGATAATAAAACAGCTAAACAGTAGTATTTAGTCTTCTGCATGTTGCAACTCAGGACTTATACTAAAAGGGGAATTCCAATATTTTCATCATTAGTCACTGGTGGCTTGTTAAATGGCGCTGGTGGGGCTCAGTGCCTCCAAGAAAATTCGAATGTCTTGGCTCTAATTCGTATTTGATCTTCGTAGATGGCATGCATAACTGATAATTTCAACACCAGATTTGTCCTCCAATAGTGGTTAGGATAGGAAGTTTGTAATTATTTGTTAACGCAAGCTGTGGTTTGGGAAAGCTATGACGCTGCTGTGGGCATGCGGCTACAATGCTGATGTAGGCCAGCGGCCTTCGGTATCCACGTAACCAATGCGCGTACCATTGCCACCTCAAAACGAGACCATGCTCGCTTTAATCTATTCTGTACTTCAATCACTGTTCATTACAATCATAGAGATTAACTCTATGATTACAATGTCACCGCGGTTGCAAACTGAAAGTGAGACTACACGGACAGGTCGGCGAAAATTTAAAAACAAGGCGATTGCCCGTGTGACATATCAGTTCTATGCTGTGCAACGCGGCATATATTGACCTCGCAACGGTTAAACTTCTGTGGAAAGTCTTCATCGGTGGGTGGAATTGATTTTTGGAGTGCCACAAGGGTCTTTACTGGGTCCTCGTCTCTTTTCAATTCTTTTTAACGACGTCCCTGGCGCTAATTTCAACAGGGCACCTCCTTCTGTATGCTGATGACACAACAAGTTACTGCATCTCTAAATCTAGTTAAGACATGGTTACAAAACTTAATGTAGCAGCAAATAAGCTTCGTATTTGGTGTAAAAAGAACCACCTTACAGTGAATGTCGGCAAAGCTTACTCTTATCAAATACTTATTTTGTAGGAGCATTACAAAGGGTTATGTTTGGGATTGAGGCAGTAAGCTACGTTACAGACAGCACTTCCTTGGGGTCAAAATAGATAACAGCCTAAACTGGAAGAACCATTTCATTAAAGTGACAAATTGTTTTAATAGTAAACTTAAAGAGATGAGAAGAATGAAACATTTCCCATCAAGGTTCAAGAGGAGATATACTTCAAAATTGCAGTATATTTTAAAACCACGCCCTAACCACGTCCTAACCACACCCAAACCACGCCTTCATTACATTTTTGATAAGTATTTTCTACTTAATTTTTTTCTTTCTTAGTTTCTTGATAGTATCTCAAAACCTTTTAGATGATGTTGCCTTTTAAATTGCTCATTCCAATAATTTGTTTCTGCAATTTTTAAGCTTCTGTTAACAAGGTTTCTTAAATTATAATACTTTGTTCTGAGGTCACCACTGTCTCTGTCTCTAGCAGCAGCATGGACGTAGGGGGACGTCAAATTTGGGGGGGCTGTAAACTTTCTGTAACCTTTCTGCCCGAGTTTCCTATTGTTCTTTCAGAAACTTTTCCCGAGTGAAACAGATTTCTGTTCAACTTGGGGGAAGGCTAAAGCCCCCTGCATCCCACCTCCTACGCTTATGTCTGACAGAGCTGTAAAGATTTTCTATCTTTTTCATTTTCACTTCATTTTCATCTTTATTTTAAATTTTCATTTCATTTTCGTTTTAAATTTTTAAGGAGGGTTGTTTATCTATGCTAATAAGTGACCTTTCACCGTTGCTCTCCTTAGATGTGAAAATTCACTTAGGATAATATAATTCAAGCCGTTCCATATGTACCACGTCATCAATATCATCAAGGTGCTTCGTTCAATTGGCTTCTAAATATTTCCCCATCAAATGCTCTTATCTTTTGATCTGTTTAATTTCAGGTTTAGAGTTAGTAGCAATAAATGCAGGTGTAATTTTAATAATTATGGCCACAGAGAGGGGGGCAGGGGGCAGTCTCCAAAATCTCTCGACGGCCCTGGCAATAAGTGCAGACGAATGGAGGATGTAATTTAATTTTTGCAGAAGAGAGGCAAGAAGATTATTGGTGTGATTCATTAATTGTCAACCTGAAATAGTGGCGTGCTGGCTAGGGGGTATGTTCCCCACCTACAAAAAGGTTCTAGGGGGTGCCAAATTAACATAAATGTTATGTGAGGCGCTAGCTACGTAGCAGAAAACGCATTAGAAATGTTATCTTCCGCATTTCATTCTCTCATCATTCCAACAAAGAATGGATTTAGCAAAGTTGAGCATAAGACACGCAACAACGATAGTTCTAGCTACGTAGGACAATGGAATCCGCCCAATGAAATAAAAACCAATAATGAAATATCAAGTCTTATCTTTACTACTGTATTGAAGGAACGAAATGATGAAAAAGGAGGTACGATTCATCAGCTTTAGTCTGCAATCAGGGGGTGGTGGCACGTGATGGATAAAGGTGAGGATGCTCACGTCACGTCTCGGAGAGGCATTTTCTGGCATTTTGGAGAGCAGGAATCTGAAGATTTTTCTGGTTGCAAGCCCCCAGACCCCACCCTACTCCTGGTGTTGTTCTCATCGCTGCTTTCCTTGTGCTAGGGGAGTGAATTCAGATGGGGGTACAAAATAGAGAACAACTTGTGTTATTCAAAAAAAACCTGTACTATATGGCTCTGCACTACAGTCTAAGTAAAAAAGTAAAAAAAGCTGATAATTTCGCGTGAAGAGGAGTCTAGCTAACCTACATTATCAAACCTGAAAATCATGCTGTAAAAAATGTTGCAAATTTGTCGTTATGATGCTTCTGCCTTCACACCGTTACAAAGGGTGCAATGGTCTTCTGTTAATAAATAGTGGAGAGCTTTCATGTATACAAATCCATACATACTTATTACTGCACCCAGTTACTATTTACTATACCTCTACGAAATTAAAGTGCTAATTTATACTCTTCTTTATCAATACAAAAGCGGTCAAAAATCATTTTCCTGTCGTGGTACTCGTCTTTAGAATAATGTGAAGCAACAAGTGCCCTCCCTGTCACTATTAAAACATCCAGAAAATACTCAGTCGTACGTTCATGTAGCACCCCCTATGTACCCCCAGGGCCGCATACCCTTTTTTACTCCCTCCCCTTCCTGGCCCTACCGTGTTTTACCCCCTCAAAGATATGACCCTGGCTGCGCCACTGTGAATAATGTTGGTCCCGACACGGCTTTTCAACTTGATTCGCGTCATTTGCAGAATAAACTTGAGAGCACTATACGCGTTTTTTCAGGACAACGTGCTTTATGAGACAGTAGTACTGAGTGCTTGGTTGCTGAAAAGTTAAGCATTTTCAGTACTAGATTTTTGAGACCTAAGAAAGTTTATAAGCGTATATTTATTAAAGTCGATGTATCTGTGTACAAAACTTTATATGTATACTATGTTGGCCCCTCTCTAACAGTATTACTTCTGTTATTAATGATTATTTCAAGTGTACATGGAGCTTTTCACTTTCCATTACTGTGCATGCTCCAAGCATTTGAACTTAAAAATTTTTGCTAGAAAGTATTAAGAAAGTTTTTATACTAGAGTCGTGAAAAGTACGAAAAGTCATAAAAGGTCATCAAAAGGACGAAACCACTGCATCATGTCTCTGCAAGAACTGTTCAAGTTTGTCACCTTGTGGACTACCACAAGGTTCTGTTTTGGGGCCTTTGTTGTTTCTTATTTACGCCTTACCGCTTGGTGACATTGCTCAAAGTATGGGACTCCAGTATCACCTTTATGCGGACGATACTCAAATATACATGTCTTGCATACCAAACAACACTGATGTAGTTTACTCACTTAAGAGAATTGAGATGTGCATTCAAGAATTTAACTCATGGATGTCATGTGGATGCCTATGAGCCCTGTGGATATTTGGCGCACTATAAGTTTCTTTAGTATCATTATTATTATTAGTATATTTGCCATGAGCAGTCTTTGCATATGTTGAAGAGACTTCTGATAACAGAGCATTGACCATGGATAAAGTATGAAAAGGAAGGAAAAGGTGTCTTGCGCAAATATGTACTATTGTGTGTTGAGAAACAAAGAAAATATTAGAATACACAACTTGGATCATACCAATTTTCCTTCAAAGCACGGAAATACCACTGCTCTTGTAGGGTTTAGGGAAACACGCAGGAAGTGAAATCCTAGGAAATATGGTTGAAGAGAATCATGCCAAAAAGGTTTATTAATCCACTAGAGTTATCATCTGAGGGGCAGCAGACGATAAGTAAATATGTATCAATTACGCTCTATGTTTCATATAATGCCAAGATATTTCTTGCTCCGACTATACTGTGAACTTTACGCTGGGAAAGGACCTAAAATGAAATGAACCACATCAATCGTGGCCTCTGATGCATTCTCCAAAGGACTTCTAGCCTCCATTTGGAAATTACGTAAACAGTACGGGTAACAGAGTTTATTACAAGAAGTGGTCATGTTATCAACCTGCATATTTTGCAACAGGTAATGTGCACAGATAGATCAATAGAACAAGGCCTTTCACTGGTCAGGGGCACTCTCTTTGTGTCTAGCTGCGACTGGCAGCACAATACTTCGCAAATGGACTGTCTCTAAAATCCATTGTTTCTACTACAAGACTCGTATGAAGGAGAAGTTGTACGGACTGTCTTTGAAGATAGGAAACATATAAGTATGGAAGGGTAGCAGCAGTTGGAATAATAAAGTAATTAGTATGAGAAAGATTGGCCGAAATGTGACTCCAAGCCTTCCGACAATGTAGCAGCTCGGCTGTTGAATTGAGTTCTTCGATCAGTAGCAATCAAAAATGATATCATGCAAAGATTGAATTGCATCTTACTGCCATTCTTGAATTGACGTAAGGGCTATGAGCCTGAGCACAGGAGTTTCTTGATAAATAGTAGACGAAAACAAACAATAGTTGATCCCACATAAAGTAGCAGAAGATATATTGTTGACTGCTCACATATGAGACAAATCAGTTGCGGAATTACGAGATGGGCAGATATTTACAGTAACATATGATTGTGCAAAGGTCTTATATCTTATATGAATCTTACATCTCACGCAGCAACCTTAACTACATGAGCGTAAACAGGGTATTCTGAACAAGGACACACTACTTAGCAGAGAATCGCATGTTTATGGATAAATTTGAGTTTGGGTTTTCAACAACAGCGCAAAATTTTACAGGACTACCAACTCTCTCCAGCATTGATGTATACTCAGTTAGGAATTCCACTTACAGACATTTATAGTGGGAAAGTTAGTAAATTCAGATACTCGCTGAAGGCACAAAAGCATCAGAGAATGCGACATTGCACATTGAAGATTCGCTATTGCATCGGTATAGTAGCACTTAACTGTATTTTGGTACCAATATTTATACGGTTTTTCTCGTGCAATTGCACGACACGAGACGTTGCAAAGAACAATACACAACCAATGACTGCTCCGATGGAGAGAATCAGAAGGTACGTAGTACTTGAGTTTTGCAAAATAGCAATTGCATCATTATGGTAGTGAAAACACAGATAGCAATTGCAAAATGAGGATAGAAGACCTTAAATGATCATTAAGTTTGAAGAATGTATATCAAATAATCAGTTTTAAACACTGTACAATCCTAAATTGAACTCATCATGATTTTGCATATAACACAAACGTAATTTCAAAACAAAGTGGGTATGTTATACTTATATGAAACTCACCAAATTATTCAAAATATGCAAAAGAATAGGATGATCTTGAACATACGATACCATCATGTCTACGACACATTAAAAAGGCCTAAATTTCTTGCTTATCTAATTGTTCATCACAACTAGTAATTACTCCTCTTTTTCAGACGCAACTGCACCCCTAGGAAGAATATCCTGTTTCTGAAGACACACAAAACCGGTAGCAGTACCATTACGAATATTCTTAATCGTTTTGGTGAGTCGAGGCAGTTGAATTTTGTGCTCCCAAAAGTTGGGCAAAATCGTCTTGCATGGCCGTGGTATTTTCAGATGGATTCCTTTCATCCAATGAACAAGACAAAGCCAAACATACTTTGTAACCACGCAAGGTACAACAGAAATGTTATGCAAAAATTGATGCCAAATGATACACTTTATATTACGATTCTTCGCGATCCAGTCACCCAGTTTGAAAGTACGTTTTCGTATATGACTTTAGATAAGATCCTGGGAATGGAGAACTCAACTGATCCTTTGGAGAAGTTCTTTGTTGATCCACAAAGTGTTTTGGTCAATTATGTTCTAACACAAGATCTCAGAATAAACAGTGATCGACTGAAGCTAATTCGAAATGGTATGTTTTACGATTTAGGACTAGAATCCAAGGATTTTGATAATAAACAACGCATAGGTAAAGCCATTGAGCAATTAGATAGAGAGTTTGATTTGGTTATGATGAAAGAGTACTTTGATGAGTCGCTCATTTTGCTGAAAAGACTAGCTTGTTTGGAAATAGATGATTTGGTTTACTTTAATCAAAATGAACGAATATCAAACATACATCAAACGATATCCAACAAACTGAAAGCAAAAATCCGCAGGTGGAGCTTTGCTGACGTGCAGCTGTACAATCATTACAACAAGACATTCTGGAAGGTTGTAAAGAGCATGGGTCCAGACTTTTGGGAAGAGGTGAGACTTTTGCGGTACAAGAACAAAATTATGAAGGAAATTTGTCTGAGACGGGGGAATTACACAAAAACAACAGCAGACGCAGCTGAGGTAAGACTTCTAAAGCTGAGGCATGATATACCATTTATTGCAAGGACGATGTGCGAAAGGATGACAAGAGATGAAGTGAAATATTTAAAGGAGCTTCGCGACATCCAAGACAGAAGGCCCTCAGCGGAGAAACGCATGAAAAGTTGGTCGTTATTGTCTCCAATTCATTGGTTTATATCAAAACTAAGAAGGAAGTGAAATAGAGAACAATAGAGAGTACAATTCTCACGCCAACGAACTGAGTACAGAGGTGGTACTCTATGCAAACAGGTTTCAATGCATAGATTGTATAGCAGTGGGTCATTGCGTGGAAAAATTCGTTGGGAAATGATTCAATTGCGTTTGCATCTACCAAATCCATTTCCCAAAGCGTGGAAGAGTTGAGGAGCAACATTATATTCAAATGCCTCTGAAATATTATAACTACGAATGTAAGCCTGTTTGTCTTAATGACAGAGAACATGCAATGGTACCTGCGGAGCAAAGTTTTTTGAAATATCTATTGGTCCAAAAACAAACAATAAAGTTTTCTTAAGTAAAAGCAGGATCTTTTAACGTGCAGTTCCACATAAAATATGCAGCTTTAAAGAGTTGTGCAGTTCTAATGAAAAAAGCTGCAATTTAAAAGTTTGGTATTTTGTGGCCCATGGGTGTAAGTAAGTAAATAGCAGTAAAAATGATAGATTTAGGTATGCAATGATAGGTGAGACACAACCAGAAATGGAGTTGTTAGAGGTAGAAGCATCTATATACCCCTTTTCGCTAAAAGTAGAGAGTTCAATCCAATCTGCAACCAGAATTTAATTCTTCAACACAGCATCGCTAGACTATATGCGTAGTTCTAAATTTTTTAAAAAAGCCCTGAGTAAGAAGTGTGCATAACAAACATCTATTCAAACTTTATTTGAACAGTACGGCAGACGAAGAGAGGTCTAAATTTTACAAAGTTACCCAACTTGCAAGTTTAGAAAGAGGATAAAAGAAAGCATGCTGTTACTTAATTGTGAAGAAGACAGGACTAGGTAGAGTACATGTAATTTGCAAAAGAAACTGTTCAGCACAGAAGTGAACCTCCATCTAGCATACCTTCTCATTTGAGATTTCTGTAAAGTAAGATAAGGAGCTCTCATATTTCCAAAACAATGAGTATTGCAATGTTTCTTAAAAAAGTGCAGCAGCTTTCCTTAAATGCCATCAGTTACAGCCTAGCCAAGAAACATGAAATCTTCAGCTATTACTCTTTAGCACTGAATAGTTAGGGGCCCCCTGATTTTTGACAAAATTCACCACCCATTTCCATTTATTAACACCCCTCCCCCAACTAAGAAGTTTTGAAGAAAATACAACCCCCATTTTACTAACCCAAAGATTTCAAATCCCCCAATTTGTGCTTTGTTAGCAAAAATAATAGCCCCTCCTTATTTCACCCCCTCCTATTTGATGTCAAAAAGCAAGGTGTGTATATTGATTGATGCGTATATATGATAAGAGGATATGAGAAAGTTGAATTGAAGTCCTATATGAATTGAAAATTTTAGTAGTGGAACAATCAATCCTCTCAAAGAAAAATCAAAAGAGTCCTTTGCAGTTCAGATCAATTAATTTGTCATGGTTAATGGGTTTCAAATAGTAAAAGGTTGTTATCATTCTACCAGGGGGCTAAGCTTCTATTATCTAGAGATAAGTGATGGTTTATTGTGAATCATGGGGACGATTGGGGGTAGTTGACAAAAAACCCTGTTATTTTCTACTTCAGGGCTACTGGTTGGTGAAATATAATCATGTAAAATTCATTTATATAGTAAAAGAGGCAATTTGGAATTGGAGTCTCTCTGATGAATGGGGGATTCCATTCCAATTTGTAAATTGAAAGAATAGCCATACAAACAATGTATGCATTTATATTTCTCAAAATAGCCAATATCAGCTTTTCAGTATACATAGTATGTAGGTATGAATATGAATATAAATTGTGCTTATCAAATACAATTTATTGTCCAAAAAACTACATCATTTTGAATATTTTTGAGTGCCTCTCAGCTGATAAAGAACAAATAAGTATTGGAAAGTGTATATATATTATATCAAATTAGAAAATGATGAAGAATAACTTACATAAGTAGTATTAGAGAAATATCGATTGACATAGAAAAATGTTGCAAAAACTGGCTCTAGTGCTGATACTGTTAAATGTGAGGTTTGAATAGGTTGCCTGTTACAATACAGGAAAAGAGGCACAGACAGAAAATGTCCTATTGATATTATTCAATCTCTTGTAACTTTTTGTATGATGGTTCATGCTGGTATAAACCATATTTCTTCCGGATTTCATCAACTTTCTCTTGTCTGTCTGCCTTTCTTTGGTTTTGTGCTGTTTTTCGACGCTCTTTCTCCTTTGTCAGCCTTGCATCTTCAAGTCGATACCTGCAGACAAGATTCCATAAGCTAATCACTTATAAAAGCTTTTGGTGAAAATCCTAAGGAACTAGCGTCAGAATAAATCAAAAGTTATTTGGACGCTGAGGCAGTAGTAGATCGGATCCAAAAGTGGATTCAAACTTCTCATAGTATCAGAAGTCTGCATCCGCTTTTATGTTTCGTAACGGAAAAAACATGTCTGGCCATATTCTACGTGCAATTCCACGAAAGTAGATTGCACATTTACTGAAAACAGTAGTTTTTCGCCAACAATACATGCTCAAATACTAACGCATGTAATCACCAGCAAAAACGATTAAATAAGGATTTGTTTGCCAACAAACCTTTCTTCCTTTTTCGCCTTCGACTCTCTACAACAGCAGCACCAGATGCAGCAGCCAAGGGAAATTAACACCACAATCCCGAGGCACGGTAAAACTATAATCAGCCAGTATCCAGCAACAGTACACTGCTTATAAAACCACTGATGCTTGGAGCAGCCGCTCGGCACAACAGAGTTGAGAGGGTATTTTCTGCATTGTTTTGATGGCGAACACCAATAACAAGCAGAGTTGTCTGTGCATGTGTAACAACTTGAGTTTAGCTTCTTGCAGTCATTATCCGTTGTTGCTTGAGAAGAACCTATGTGTAATACCGTCACAAAAATTGCAACACAAAGACACGAAAAGTTCAACTTCAAGCTAAGCGATAACATAATTGTGCTATTCTTCCAGTATTTTCTGTTTCAGCAGGAAACACTTGGCCTACCTTCCTAGTGTTTACTAGGCTATTATCCCCCGCGTAAAGAACGAAGAAACACGCAACCCGCAGAAACAGCTATCCTTTGTTTAAACGTAACCGTAACACAAGCAAAGCTCCTAACAAGCGACCAGGGTTTAAATTAAAATATTGTTTGCTGTATCTAAATTACAAAAAAAGTTATAAGAGAAGCCAAGAGAGTTTAACTACTTGGCACTAAAACTATTTCGTCTATTCTTGTGTTGATACCAGGAGTGGAAGAGCTATATTGGATGCTCACCCCCTGGTATACACCCAAGGCGTACTAGCATGTGTTGCCAACGCATGTGTTGTCACCTTATACCATTCCATAGAATGCATGGAACAGTCGCCAAAAATTAATCAACATGATTTCCGTGAATGAAGAATTTACACGACTTTTTTTTTATAAGAAACCACTTTATAAGCAACCTAGTACTAGTCAGCCTAAAATTTAAGAAACTTTTAGAACTACAAGGAAAGAGCTAAGAAACTTTAGACAAATAGCATATTGAAATCGTTACCTGGTTCAACGTAAAGCTGTGTCAAAACAATGCGAATATGACATTCCTTAGAGTTTAACTCGTACTGAAGCATTCTGTTCGCTATAGGACAAACAGTGTACTACATTCGCGTTCTGCGTACGCTTTCACAGCAATTTAGTTTGCTAAATAAAGATACTTTTAAGAAACTTCTAGAACCAAAATGTGACCTAAATTTAAGAAACTTTCAGTACTAGGCCCTGAGCTTTGTAGGTTTCGTAACAATTAGATCTTCGAAGATCAGAGAGTTGTTATTGGGCCATCATAAAGAAAAGAATGTTGATAGCAAATCTTTTTTAAATATTGCATGCAGAGCTCTTGAGCGCAGTCGAATTATCTTGGCCTAGTCGTTGTCACTGAATTCCAACGTTTTCATAAATAATGTATGCGAAATGCAACATGCGCATGCGCACCGTTGCTTTTAACTTGAACCATATAAGTCTTCCTAACACGCAAAATTAATTGTCTCCAACAACAGTCGTGCAACATCAATAGTTGCAAAACTTCAAGAAGCTTTTCAAGTAATTGCGTGAGAAAAGCAAACCAGGCATTCAAATACAAAACATCGGCAAATTTGATGCCAAAAATTCAAATCAAATAAGCACGCTTCAATTTTTAAGTATGTATCATTGTATTATATAATTCCACATTTGTTATTTTATCCCCTTTCCATTTCGATGGACTAGTTCTGGCGCAGGAACAAAAAAAGATATCTATCATAAATTAGCTTATGAGCGAGGTAGCATAGTGGTAAGAGCGCATGCCTCCCATGCGAAAGGTCTACGGTTGAAGCCCAACTCGAAGCCCTGACTGAACCCTCGCTCACTGTTCACCCAGCAGCAAATGGGCACCCAGTGGGAACAGTGGGGAGATAAAGGCGGCGAGGAAAGGAACTGGCCACCCTACCTCAAATGCCGATGGCTCAGGATAAGTGTCATCTCTAACAGGCACTCCCCTTACGTACGAAAGTATACTGGGCTACCTATGCTTACTTTACTTAAATTAGCTTAGAAATTGGAAGGATCTCAAATCACTTCTAAATCAGTGCATCAATTATACTTCTAAATTGCTACTTTACTCGCTTTTCATTTAGATTAGACTAGCTTTAGCATCTCCCTTTACGTTTGATTTATAATGTGAGTAAAAAATCAAGAGATGTAGATTAGCAGGCCCACGTCAACATTCATGTGGCCATCTGTAGTTAACCTGCTTCAACAAACATATGAATACTTTTTGCAAGTGGCAGAAATACTCCGTCATATGTCCATTAAATTGCTCAGTGCGTTACCACTTGGTAAAGTAAATGACATGATAATGATTATATACAATATTTACAACATCAATAACATGATGATTAAACATGCATAACGTGTAATTCTAAAGAGTACACACTTTTTTTATAAGTATACCTAGCTTTTGTTGAGCCTCAATGTTCTAAAATTTTCATGTTTTGAGCCTTAGATTTTTCTTAAATTATTCAAAATTTAAAAGGTGTAACTTCATCTGAAAATAAAAGGGATGTACTCAAATCTTTTTCAATGTCTTAGTTCATCATACAGAAAATCAATGGAACAAGAGATTAATAAATATTGTATCGATAGTGCAAACGTTTATCTACAAACACTGCTATAACTCAAATGCACAAAAGTTCTACGTCTTGATGAAGCTTGAGCCTTGCATTAATCTTAAATTATTCTTAGATTTTGGCGATTCTTAGCCTTAATATTCCTATAAACTTTATTCTTATAAAAAAGAGTGTGTATCAGTTCTGCAGTCAAATATATACAGTAGATAATATAAATTTATCTGGGCAAAAGAAGAAAAATACTCAAACTGATGAAACAACACGCATGAAAAATACATTGAAGCCACACCAATTTTGCATTAATCAGCTCTCAATAAAAAATCATGGATTGAAAGTTGGGATAGTCAAAGAATGTCACTTAGGGTTTTTTTAACTGATTCCAACAAATAAACCTTAGTTTATGTTCAAGCGTGCATGTATAACGAATAACAAAGGTTGTATCATATCACATCTACTAAAATATCTGGAAAAAGTGAATTTGGAAACGGTTATTCATATCCATAAAGAGCACCTTTGCATGTAAACAACTTAAAATGTGGTAAAGTGAGACAACAGGGTCATCAGAAATTATCAGGAAAGGCGGGCTGACCTCTGGTTCATTCACCAATGTATTCGCATATCTATGGAAAAATACTGTCTAAGCATCTACATTCATCAGTACAGCCGTCCTTATCCAACGTATTAATAACCATAGTCATCCATGTTCTTCCTTATTATGAACTTTTCTAGAATCTTCGTGAATTCTTCGCGTTTATCTTCATTTTCTTCACAAACAGCGCCACGTCGTTTGTTTTTCTCTTCATTCACAGCCCATGAATCTGCTGGTTTCTTTCCGCAAGAAGCTCTCGTCTTCTTGTTTTCCACATCGTCGACAGATATATTCAGTGCTTCGCTCAAGTCCTCATTACTCTTTGACTTCTTCAGTTTCCCGTATTTTCTCTTGAAAACTCGCTGAAGAAAGCGTGGTTTGCTGTTAATATCAGTTTTCGCCTTCTCTCCGATGGCCATGTTCTGTAGGTCATCAAACGATGCACGGCGTTGCTTGCTTGTACTGTCAAGGTTCGCGCTCATATCTTTCAAATGTTCAGAATGTAATCATAGGTTTCCTTTGCACTGCCTTCACGCAACTCCTTCTATTCTTGTTGGTGACAGATGACAATACAGCCTAATTGCATACAATTAATTTTATTACCTTTTGGCACATGGGTGAGTAGATAACAACAGAATTACCAAGCTTCATGAAGTGCTTCCCCCTGAAATGTGGTGGCATACAGCCGGCTCTGTGACGTTAAACCAGACATTTGGAATCCTGTGCATTTGAAAAACAATGTAGGTTAAACGGACTTATAAAGACGGAAAGGAATTCAACATAGTGAACAAAGGTAGTCAGGCACGCCTGATTAGGCCCAAGGAAGCACTTGACGTAGTAGTGTGTAGGCGATAAAAATAAGTTACTGAGGTCTAACGGTAACACATGGCGAGGTATTTACAATTACACAGCAGTTGTGGGGGCAGAGTTTCATTAACTTGCTAAATTATATTTGTTAATTATTCATTATTATCATCATATTATCATAACGCATCCTATGAGGCTTGGAGCTAGCCTTGTGGCAGTTAGAACATAGAGGTACGTCATCTCTACCGCGGTTTTGATGGGCAAAAACAGCTCCTTGACAAATCATGGTAAAGATGACATAATAATCACGTAAGGTGTTCCAGAGTTTATTGTTTACATGAAGCAATTACACTCAATAAACTCTATTAAACTCTTTCTTTACAAGAATAAAGTTTTAAACAGAATTAAGGCTCAAAAATTGCTGAAATTTAAGAATAATTTAAGAATAATGCGAGGCTAAAGCTTCATCAAGGGACATAAGAATTTTATTGTATCCTAGCTATAATGCTGCTTTCAGATGTACTTTTGCATTATCTAAACTTTGCTTCGTTCCATAATGTAGTAAAACATCAACAAAGATTGAAATGTATTCCTTAACGTTTTAGGCGAAGTTACACCTTTGGTAGTTAAGAATAGTCTAGGCTCAAATTCAGAAAAAATTAGGTATTCCTCATAAGCAAACAGTGTATTCCAATAGGAATTGGGGAGAAATGGAATGAGAAACATTAGATTTTCAAATGACGGTTTCAAGAGGCACTCGTTCTGGAAATTCTCATTCCCCCAATAATTCCTTAAGCTATTCCCAGGTTTTGGAAATACGAACTGGGTTCTACCTTAGCGACAGCAATAAACAATCAGTAATCAGCAATCACTAATCAGTAATCAACAATCAATAATTAGTCATCAATACTTCGGGCAAAATAAACGTGGTGTTCACCAGTAATTGTGGGAAGAAAACATAAGGTCAAGCTGCCCAGCCAGTTCCATTAGCTTAACTGAAGTTAAGCATGGCTGTGTACGGTCAGAAACAGGATGGGCGACCTTCTAGATGAATGACCAAAACAGCTCACTCAGCCGTCCTTCGGAAGGGACGTTAAATTAGGGGTCCCATGCCTGGATGCGGCATGCATAGTAGGCCTAAATTAGCTAATAAAGCAAGGTATAAAAGTCTGCTCAAAATAAAGTAAACAACAACAACAAAAAATGCCAGTGTCAAGCTGAAGGATAACAACTTCGAAAAAGGCCATTGTATGCATGAAGTAAACAAAACAATCAATTGACAATGTATATTGCGATCGAAATTATGGCATAAAAACCATATTCAAAACCTACCACCGCACAGCTGATGTTCATGTGTATGACAGAAGATTCAAATCATAGCTTCCATCGACCTGGAAATTAACATTCCTGGCTTCAAATAAACTTACAGAGTAAAATATCACACATTAACTACTTTGTCAAAGTACCTAATAATCCCCCGCTAATGATGTTTATACATCACTGAGTTTGAGGTATGAAACGAAATGGGGTTTCAAGACAAATCGTTTAATGACTGATACGAAACAGAACATAATGGCTGATTTATTTACGGTCTGATATGAATAAAGCCCAGCTTCGGAGCAGGCCTTTTCCACACAAAATGTGCAGTTCTAAAAGAATTTGTGCAGTTCTAAAGAAAAAAGTGTGCGGTTCAAAAGCTTATTGTTTAGTGACCCAAGGGTGTAAGAAAGTAAATAGCAGTAAAAATGGTAGATTTTGGTATGAAATTATAGGCAAAACACAACCAGAAATGGAAGTGTTAGATAAAGTAGCATTTATCTACCCATTTTTGCTAAAAGCAGGCAGTTCAATCCCATCTGCTGCCAGAAATTAATTCAAACACAGCATCGCTGGCTTTTATGTGCAACTGTAAATTTTCTTAAAAAAAACCTTTTTTAAAGGAATTATCACAAGCATGTCATGAAGTTTATGGACATATATTTTATTGCTTTCATCTCTCTCTCTCCCATCCTTCGGTATTTGCAGGGCTGTCCTCAGAGGAAAGTATCTCCTAAGATGATAGAACATGACACGGGGGAACAATTTCAAGGCCAAAACGAACTACGTCTCCTTTCTATATATGCATGTGAAATAAACATTGAATAAAGGTTTGCCAGAAGCAACGCCCAACTCACATCAAACCTGACTGAGCCATGTTTTTCTAAGGAATTCACGACTCTTTCATCAGAAGCCAACGACACAGCCTTGTAAAATTTCTCTGAAATACGCAACGCTCTTGTCTAAGAAAAAACCCAAAAGATAATGAGAATGTAATGTAAAAATTAGACAATATGATCGTTCAAAAAAAAGTGAACTTATCAATGGAACGGCAATGACTTACCAAGTCAGATGGATGAATAAGGGTTTAATAAAGTGCTTGTAGCTTTATGACTTATACAGCACCAAAAGCTCATTACACCAGGCACACCGGAGGGCTGCAGCCCCTCCGCTTTTTTGTTAGTGTATGATGTCATACAATACATAGCCTATCCTATCTAAGATAAGATGTACTTTGACACTCAAAAAGGGGGGTTTTCTTGAAATCTACAGGCATACTTGTACAAATGTTAAGGACTCCCAATAGGAACTTGTCACTGGTCCCCAGCACTCTCACTCAAAAATATGCTCCGGTGTCCACGCATCCCACAGACACAGGCGCACGCACATCATAGGCGTCAAATCTTGATTGGCTAACAAAGGAATCACCATCGAATGGTTACTGCCAATAATGTTGCGAGAATTCGTTCGAAAAGCACAATGCAGTGTGTTTTGGTGGTAAAAAGTGTACTTTCTTTGCGAAAAAACTGATAACACATTGTTTCAAATAATTGAAAAATATTTTGCAGGGATGTTCAGAAGGCTTCAATTCACATTTCCAGAATGAGCAATTTTTATATTTTGCGCATATCAAAAGTTATCGACAATACAAGCTCATATGCTCATATTTGCGCGTAGATTACATTGAACATCCTTTTGTGAATGAGCGATTTATACACTTCTGTCATCAATTTTTACAGGTTCTTAGTATTTGTTGTCTTTGTATTATCCCTTTCAAGAAGTTCCTTAAATTTCAATTCATAGCCTCTATATAGAATCTTCAATGCACGCTTGTGAGTTCTATAAATTTCATTATTGGCAGTTTTGCTAGAAAATAGCCTGATCAGCAGGCAATAAGAAAAGTTCGATAATGCTACTACATTTAATAGTAACTTCGACTTATCACTTCCTAAATATGGTCTTAATCTACCAAGTGCATGTAATTTTTAGTTGGCATTCTTACATATTCCATGCACATGGGTGTCAAACTAAAGGGCGTTATCAATGGTCACTCCCAGTAGTTTAACATGCTCACTTGGTGGAATCAGTTGTCCATTGATGCTAAGGCATAGTGTATTTTTTCTTTCAAGTCCTAAGAACATTGTTTGGAATTTTGATGGATTGGCACTCATTCCATTAGCCGTGCGCCATTCTAATAGTCTATATTTGAATCACACGAGTAAATAAATACTTGTGTCGTCAGCAAAGTTATATTTCCGACTCCAAATCGCAATAAAATAGGTCGTCTATAAAAAATGTTCATGCAAGACATCTCCTCGCGTTTGTTGAAGCTGATATGGAAAAGTGCTAAAGTGCTTATGTTGTCGAAATGTTTATTGAGGCTAAAAGTGCTGCAATCCACTTTAGAGATAGAGAAAAGTTTCTATAAACCATCTCCACATGAGGTTACCAAGGAAACTAGAGTGACATGGGGGTTGCAAATGCCTTCCCTGGACAACTGAATGCCAGTTTTTGCCATCCCTGGGAATTTTTTGCAATTTTAATGGTTACCTTACATTTTTAGGTAAGGAGAGATCTGAAAGTTTGGTTCAGCACAGCCTTGGTCTTTGTGACATACTAGAAAGTTCAATCTTTCCCCTCATACATACATTGTCTATTTGAATGTAATAACACAAAGTACAAAACAAGGTCTCAGATTTTGCACCACGTGATTCCTCCAGGGAAATTTTGCCACGTCTGAAACACAGGCCTGGCTATGGGCTTGAAATCCATAAGACAACAGTAGGACGCATTTCTACCAATTACCACAAAATCCTCCTCTTTATATCACATGGTTTTATCGACCCTACCTCATCCATATGTTGTTCTTCAGGAGCTCTTTCGTCTCCATCGCTAGAAACTCGCCCTCTCGTGGACCAACCCTACAAGAAAAATTTCTCCTCTTCAATTCAAGATTTCTGAGCCCTAGAATCCATTGAATTTTCAATCAGCTATCCTAAGAGGCTATTTAGCTACACATTGCAATATTGCATTGTAAAATATTACGCCGATCAATAAAAAACTTACGAGCTTTCCTTCACCGAACAAAAAAAATAAAATTATTAACACGATATTATCAACAAAGATTTTTGCCCTCTCGTAGGCCAATCCTACAAGAAGAATTGTTATTCTTCAGTTAACAGATTTCTGAGTCGTAGAATCTATTGAATCCTCAATAAACTTATTGTTGTTGTTGTTTACTGTATTTTGAGTAGACTGTTATACCTAGCTTATTCAGTTAATTTAGGCCTACTATGCATGCCGCATCCAGGCATGGGACCCTTAGTTTAACGTCCCTTCCGAAGGACGGCGGAGTGAGCTGTTTTGGTCGTTCATCTGGAGGCGCCCATCCAGTTTCTGACCGTACACAGCCATGCTTAACTTCAGTTAAGCTAATGGAACTGGCTGGGCCGCCTGGCCACTCACCCCGCTAAGAGACTATTTAACTACATATTGCATTAGTGCATTATACACGTTTTTTTTAATAAGAAAAAATTTTATATGAAAATGAGGCTCAAATCGTCAAAATCTTAAGAAAATCGTAAGAAAATCACGAGGCTCAAATCGTCAAAATCTTACGAAAATCGTAAGAAAATCACGAGGCTCAAATTCCAAAATTTAATGTTTTTATAGGCCAAAAATCGGTAATTTCGTCGTTATTGTATTCAAAATGTTAAAGATGGAATTCAAATTCAAGTATACAATAGTATTAACGAAAGTGTAAACCACTCTAGCCAGTTTATTTCAGCAAAAGTTAAGAAAAAGTTAAGAAAATCTGAGGCTCAATTTCGGGAAAAGTTAAGAAAATTGAGGCTCAGGCAAAATAGTGATTTTCTTATAAAAAAAAACGTGTAAAGTATTAAGCCACTCAATGAAATTACGACCTTGCTCTTAATGAATAGAAAAAGATAATTATTTACACGGTACTATGAACAAAGATCCAACAAAACTTTTTTCCATTTACAAAAACATTGATTCTATTGCAATTAAAAGTCTGGGAGGCAAGGATAGTAAATATTACAGAGCTGAAGTATGCTAGAAAAGAATAGCTAGCATAAAGTAATAAGTAATGGTTGTGGCACTATTAATGGAATTTCAGATAAAACAAATGAAAATAAAATGAATTAAATCATGACGCATAAAAAGGAGCATTGTGAACTTATAAAATGAGCATTGTGAACTTAACAAAGGAGAATTGTGAACTTATAAAAGGAGCATTGTAAACTTAACAAAGGAGCATTGTGAACTTATAAAAGGAGCATTGTAAACTTATAAAAGGAGCATTGTAAACTTAAAAAAGGAGCATTGTGAACTTAAAAAAGGAGCATTGTGAACTTATAAAAGGAGCATTGTAAACTTAAAAAAGTAGCATTGTGAACTTAAAA
>WIPJ01000159.1:58361-83665 GCA_018155075.1 Cassiopea andromeda
AAAGGAGCATTGTAAACTTAAAAAAGTAGCAGTTTGAATGGAGAACAATTGTGTTGGAGCAGTGATGAAAAACAAAGCTGCAGTAAAAATATCAAGTTGAAAGTCAGGCTCCGTTTACACTACCGTTTTCATATGAAAGCAGTATAGAAATGCTCCGCATTAGTCTACCGTTTATACTGAACCGTTGTCCTATCCGGCATCAAATGAAGACTATTGCATAACAAATTACTATAGCGTCTACACTATGCTGTTTTCATACTAAAACATTTCCATACCGTTTTCGTATGAAAACATTTCCATACCGTTTTCGTATGAAAAAATTTCCATACCGTTTTCGTATGAAAACATTTCCATACCGTTTTCGTATGAAAACATTTCCATACCGTTTTCGTATGAAAACATTTCCATACCGTTTTCGTATGAAAACATTTCCATACCGTTTTCGTATGAAAACATTTCCGTACTGTTTTCGTATGAAAACGATATCGTGTAAACGGGGCCTCAGTGCGAGTCATCTAAAACATTTAACAATTGAAATCACACAAAAATAGTACCTTCAATTTCTGATCCTTATTGGGAAGGTGGAAGGTCAGATCATCTAAACCAAAATGTGACCAATGTGGCGAAGGTTGTCGTAATATTAATCTAACAGCAACAACATTGTCATGGTGCTCAGTAAACTAGCAAAAAAATTTATGAGATGCCATTAAACACAGGGGTGTCAAAATGACTTTCATTGTGGAGGGTCCTTGTCTCAAAAGTCGGGGATAAGCTCATTCGACGCCCCTAAAACAGGGTTAATTGGGGCGCCTCTTACACCAAAGTTCTTTCTGTGTGAATAGCTTCAATTCGAGTCTGCGTGAATTCATAACGAGACACTATTCAAAATGGCGGTAGTTCCATACTCACCCGATATTATTTTTCCAATCTTTCATGAAACAACTCGTACATTTAGCTATGCAAATCACTCTGTGAGAATAAACCAAGACTGGAGAAATTCTGGAGTTGCTGGGGTCGTATGGGATGCTGCAATTGTTCTTGCAGCATACTTGCAAACTATGTCTAGTCAAGGCAAAGATGGATTGAGGCAAATTGGCCTAGCCGGTGATAGCTTGCAAGGAAAACAGGTATTGGAGCTAGGAGCTGGAACTGGACTAGTTGGTATCGTGTCATGGTTGCTTGGTGCTAATGTAGTTATAACTGATACTGCAGAAGCCTTGAATTTCACACGAGAAAATGTCAGAATGAATGTGAATGATACTTTAAGACCAACTTCATGCAGCGTTGAAGTATTGCATTGGGGAAGAGATCTACAAAGGTGGCAAGGAAAATCATGGGACTTAATTCTAGGAGCTGATATTGTTTACATCAAGGAAACATTCACTGATCTTTTGGAGACGCTCATTGTTTTGACTGAATCAAATAAAAAAGCCTGTGTACTGTTGTCGTGTAGAATTAGATACCAGAGAGACATTGATTTTCTAACATTTCTAGAAGAAGATTTTACGGTAGAACAACTACTTTATGACAGACAATATGATGTAAAGATTTTTAGAGTGCAGAGAATTCTGTAGCTGAATTGAATTTTTTCCTAAATTAACATAGTTTCAGCCTAGCCTAATGAAAGATTGATGAATTTATTGAAAACTGCATCTTTCTATAAGCATGAAAATGGGCATCAATCAACATCATACAGTTATGGTAAAGGCATGCATATGTAAAGAATTCTCTCTTGCTTCAGCATATCTGATGTTAAATTCCAGGTGTAAATTATACTGAACATCCTCTCAAATTAGTTGTTTACAAAATTGCATCAATGGCTATAATTAAATCAGGTGAAGGGAGCCAAGATGAAATAGAGGTGCAGGGGGACAAGATGAAATAGAGGTGCAGGGGGGCCAAGATGAACAAGACAGCACTGACCACCTGTGGAGTGAATATCTAGCTTAGAAATGGAGAGCTCCAGCGACATTTCTTTGGGAATATCAGGGACTATAAATACCACAGTCATATATTGCACCTTTCTCAGAATTGAGAACGCAGGCCAATGCAAGTCAAAAAGGGCACTTCTGCTCCCCTAAAGAAAGGCTAGAGGTGCACTTGCTCCACCCTCTACCTTCCTCTCTAGTGTCCTTTGATTAAATCATTGCCAGACAGAGAATTAAACAGGGTTCATGCAGGTGCTTGAACTCCTTGAAAAGTGCTTGAATTAAAAATGTCTTTTCAAGAGCACCCAAAGCTCCTTCAAAATGAAAATTTTCCTTGGAAAAATGATCAAACTCCTTGAAAGTTGTAAATGTATACTGTCTACCTTATTCACTCACAGTAATAAACAATGAGAAAAAATAATCAAAAGAAAGAAAAAGAGTTTAAAGAAGATTGTACAAGTACACCTATGATACGCCAAGAAGTATCTTGTTTCAGGTGACTTCAAGTATATTTATTATGTGAAATTTTATCATTTCTTGAGTATTACTACTCTTCTCTCCAGGTCATCAATATTCTATAACAGCTCAATCAATGAGATGTTATGAGAGTCCATTCATGTAATTATTCATTCATTTTTTCATATATATGTGTTTGTTCATTTATTCAAGCAATCATTCACTCATTCATTCACTCATTAATTAACTGACACAGTCTACTTAAATAAAAATGACACTTTACTAAATTACCTGTTTCTCTGCATCAATAATGAAACTATTTTGACTTGCATATTCATTATGAGGACTTGGCATCAATGAAAAATCCTTAAGAACAGTTCTCCATGTGTAGTTTCCTTCTGTTGGAAAAGAACCATTCTCATCATCACCAAAACAGTTACACATTAAAGCAAGTCATCAACTCATTCTACTTTTCTTGTAAGAAAACAAATTAACATGCAATAAAAGAAAGACTAACTGGTTTTAAAACAGAGCAGAAAAGGATTTTAGTCTTTTAACAATCACAGAGCTGACAAGAGTCCTGTGTCATCTGCTCAAAGACCTTAGAAATTTCTTGGTAAACCTGTAATTTGCTGGAAGACCAAAATCATATGTAAGCAAGATGGGAAGAAAAAATTGAGGGCCTGGGTACCAGCCCTGCAAGCTTACTATTTGCCCTACTTTATGAAGCCTTTTAAACCTTGGGGCCCTAAAGCATATGAAGTCCCTAGCCCTTATGAACCTGGGGCAAACTACCCCTGCCCCTCAGCAGCTCTGTTTCTATACTTCTTATGCTACCATGTTAATACAATGATGCAGAATGCCTGCTTGTAAAATTACACTTATTCCTACTTAGAGTTATTGCTGTGAATTAAATGGCTCAATACTTTACCTAAAGTTATTTTCTTTCCTAGTTCTGCAATCCTTTAATAGATTCTGTGACTGCACATTTACACAAAAATATTTGAAAGAGGTGCATCTGAAAGCCATTGTATAATGACAGAGAATTAAGTTACCTGCTTGCCTGTATTTTAGCCTAACAGACAATGAAGCTACATAGTTGTTCTTGAACTTGATGAAACCAATCTGAGAAATACAATATGCCATCATTATGCACCATTCAAAATTAACCACCCCCCACTTTAGGACATGTGGGGCATTGGTAGTGATTGCTTGCCCTTTTAGCTGCTTGTTGTGTCCACACAATGTGGGCATTTACATTGACCAATGTGGGGTTTATAGTTTGAAACCCAAGATGGCAAGCATTGTTGCTGCAATAATTTCTGGGTTATCCAGTATGCAAATATGGGGACAAAATGTCCCCATGGGGTGGGTACTTTTACTTGTTCTCTGAAAAATTTGCCCCCACATTGTGGGGTATTTGTATATTTTTGTTCACATTTTAATACCAATCCACCTGTGTCCTAGGGTGGGGGTTCACTTTGGCTGGTGTATTATCACAAAAAGTATTGCCATAAGGCTAGCTTACAGTCAAAATGGATGCAGTGGGAGTGGTGGCTTTTCAAGCAAAATCAGGGGATAAAGGGGCTGAATTTTTCAAATACTTTAGAAGAGACATGTGTACTTGATAAATACTGGGGAATATTTGTCAACTCCACATAGTTTTCATGAAAAAAGGTCTACAAGAAAATCAAGGCTCAAGGAATATAATGGATTTTCTCATTAAACAATCATGTATTTGGCCTTTGGTTTCACTACTTTTCAGATCTTCAAACTCTCATGGTTTGGCTGTGAGACTCAGGTTTTCCAATCAAATCTCACAGTGTAACCTCGAAATCTCATGGTTTTCTTCCACAAGAGCAGACTTGTAGAAATACCGTAAAAAGGCAGCAAAAGCCTACAACTATAAGCAAAAACACCATGTAGTTGAGCAGATATAGCTTATAAAAAGTAACTACAACTAATGACGACAGTAATGTGGACATTTATTATAAAATTCTTTGTTTTTTAACACTTTGTAACAATAACCTATTTGGGAGGGGGCAAGCCTATTGATTTGATAAGATGACATACCTTGGTCCATTGTAGATAAGACTAATTATCTCTAAAATATTGACAGATAAGAGTGTCCGTTTAACCCCTTCCCTCTGGTTTCTGCCGCTGGCAAAAATCACATGGTTTTGAGCCTGAATCTCTGGGTTTTAAGCCTGAATATCAAGTTTTTTCCAAGAAAATTTTTGAGATCTCACGATCTTAGGTTTTGAGAAGTTGGAAGGTCTTACTTTTGCCGAGAATTTGCCGACTCGATGGCACCTCAGGGGCACTTTGCCCCCTTCATATCTACTAATGTGCAGTGGCAGGTAATCTCTGGAAAAGTGCTCTATTACAGCTGTACAGATTCAGTATTATTCAAAGTCCTCCCAAGTTAGTCATATCATGCAAATAGGCATGTAGCAAGAATTAACTTCATTTTCAGAGGGAGAGAACTAGAATAGCCCATATCAAAGTGAATCGTGCTGATCACCTTGCAGGAAATGTGCGCTGGAAAAGCAACTTCCATAACTGAACAGCCACTGTTAAAACCTGCATCACCAATTGTCAAATGTGTAGTCTTTTCCACTCTAAATGGCATCGAATCATTATCCGTCGTTAACATTTTCGCCAATGGATATTTGTAAAAATTGCAGCTGGGCCTTGATGATTTTGACACCTTGGAGATAACATTTGTTTCCAATTAGCTAGCTAGAGCCTCATTTAGATTACGTGAAATGTGTAAGCGAGGCAGTTAAAACGTGGTTGCTCGAATCCTTATTAGAAGTTGTGATGGAAGTGGCTCTCATTAAGATTGATGTTGGCAATGCCCTTGATAGCATAAAGGATGTTATTTCTAACGCAGATAAAAGAATACTAGCTGCCTTAGGCCTTGTAGCCAGCTCCTTTGCTCTTTATAAGACTCTTGATGCCATAAGCACCGCAGGGAAAACGGAAATCGGATGGCTGAGGAAAGTTCATGAATTTGTGAGAATCTACTGGAATAGTGGGGCTATTATGAGATACAGACATTTCTTTTATAATTCAAGGCGCTATGTTGTCAATTATGGCTCTTACGGCGTATCGCCAATTCCTGTCCTTAGATATAAGTGGAAGTTGCAAGTAAGAAGCTGTATTAACTTTGTTTATGCTAACCATGACAAACAGCGTGTAGCTCAAAATAGGCGAATTGCATTTCGTACTTCTATGATAAAAAGTATCTTATGTAATCGAAGTCAACATGATTCTATTGCTTTTAGACATTTTTCCTGCTAATGAACTAGAAAAGGTGCTTTGGATTTCCATTATTTTGTTGGAGGGTTCTGTCACTGTGGAGTAGGAAAATGATAGGTTTATTGGGAAACTGTGCAAGTTTCAAAAAACATTTTACTTGCGCATTTCAAGATTGAAGAACGATTTTATTTAGTATGTAACTACCAGATTAGTTGATAAGCTGTAATTTGGATAGCTACTTTTCCTTCATTGGTCATGCCCTTAATAGATACTCATATTTTTTCAGTTTTTTTTTGAATTTGCAGATACTTATAATCCAGTTTTGGATGTGGCAATGCCCTATGGCCAACTTAAGATTAAAGAGGCTCTTCATATTATGTGAGAGGGGGCCATTATTGCATAAGCAGGTCAAATACTTTGATATCTCTAGCTTTCTAGCCCCCTTCTTTTCTCTTTATAACAGTTTATCATTCTTTTGTCGAATTTGTATACATATATGTGTTCCAATGATTCTTATTGCATTCTGTAAGCAACTATTGACAGATAAGGTATCTGAAAAATGTATTGCAGAATAAAGTCTAGTTGTTTTTATTTGATGTATCCTAAATTTTATGTACATGGTGTTTTAATTGTAGATGGAGATGGAGAATTGTCCAGATGAATGGTTCTTCTTAAAGCTTAAGGACAAATGGTTTGAAAGTAGCCAGCAAGTTGCCATGGCTGTAGGCTGTGATCCTACAAATCTTGTTTTCACACATAATGTCACTGAAGCAATCAACTGCGTCATAAAATCGATTGAATTGAGTCATGATGATGCAGTTTTAGTCACAAACCATACATATGGTGCTATATGGAATACTGTGGATTTTTACACAAACAAAAGTGGTGCAAAAATGGTTACAATTGACATACCATTTCCAATTGAAAGTGAACAACAAATCTGTGATCTCTATCAAAAGGCACTCCTTGCCAACCCCAATATAAAATTGGCAGTTATTGACCACATCACCAGTTGCAGTGCTTTGCTCATGCCAGTTATTGATTTGGTGAAGATTTGCAAAAGACATGGTGTGCTCACAGTGATTGATGGGGCACATGCACCTGGCCAAATACCACTCAATATTAATAAAATAGGAGCTGATTTTTATGGAGGTATCAAATTTTTATGGCTAGTATTGTAGAAAATTTAGAAAAGCCATCTTTGTGGAAGAGATTTTTTTATTAAGAAAAACATGCTACTCTTCCACTTAAGTTCATTCCAACCAATCAATCCCCAATACAAGGCTGCCAATAACAATAAGCATGGCAAGTAAACACTTTGAATTTGCATTAAATACCAATTTGAACTGTTTTGGTATAGCTAGTATGGACTAGGTTTAGACTAGAGAGCTATGCTGAAACACTGAATGATATAGATGATGTGGACACATAATTGAATAAGTATAGGACCAATGTATTGTTGAACTGACTATTAATATGCACCAAGTACAATATGTTATTGTCTATTGCCAAGTCACATGTTTGCTAGTACATTCAAAGTTGCATTTTCAAACATTTACATTCAAAAAGTCTGTAAAATTTCATTTCTTAAATGCAATGTAATTGCAATGGACTGACATTAAGACGTAACTTACATTTAGTACAAATTCTGAAAATCCTGTGTGCTAAAGCTAAAAGGGGGACCTCCTTCTCGTTAGATAATCTGCTTAGGTTCCTCCTTAAGAATTCTGCTTTTTTGTTGTTTCTTTCTTGTTATTCAGGTATTGTTTTGTACTTGGAAGCAGAATTACACAAATTATAATGATGATTTCACTTTGTATTACACTACTTTTTGTTTGGCGAGTAGCTAAGAACAAATTAAGAACATGCCAGAGGCTGAGGAGCTACTGTAAATGTAGTTTTGGTAAAGATGCCGGTGTAAAGAGCTATTGTAAATTGTTTCCACTAACATATGGACATGAATGTCCATTTGTTGTTAGCCTGAGGAGAATTGGCTGCCTTGTCACTTCTCTATGATTTTCACAAATTAGTTTATTAGTCCAATCAAGTTGCATTTCAATTGGTATTCTGTCCTGTCATAATGTGTATAAAATTGATTTTACAGTTAATATACTGAAAGTATAAACTAAACCTTGTTCTCATGCTTTATTTAAATGTTAGGAAATCTCCATAAATGGCATCTTGCACCAAGAGGATGTGGAATTCTTTGGGCCAACTCTGCACATCTAGAGACAATATGTCCCAGCATTGTCTCACACAATTACAACAAAAGTTTTAAAGAAAAATTCTTCAAGCAAGCAACAGATGATCACTCCACTTATCTTGCAGCTGGATATGCTGTTTGTGAATACTACCCCTCAATTGGGGGTCTGGTTAGTCCTGTACTTCAATGTGCAAGATGATTTCATTCTTTCAATGAAGATCATTTAGTCTAGAGTTCATTATCTTCACCCAAATTCAGCAATCTTCAATGTTCTTAACTAGCAATAAAAACTACTTTCATATATATTGATAAATTTTGCACAAAAATTTAATAAAATTTGCATGAATCTCTTGCATTTTGTCATCCTGTAAATATTGTCTATTTTCATGTCTTTTCAGCTTACATACTTTCTTTTCAACCAAAGTAAATTTAATTTTCCATGTTCCAAGTTTAATCTTTTCCATGGAATATCATTCTCATTAAATTACTTTTTTAGGAACACATGTATGAGACAAATACACCAATGAAAGAATGGGCCGCAGAACTGTTTCGGGAGACATGGAACACAGAGTCACCAGTCATTCCATCCACAATGAGAGCACCCTTTATGGAGCTTGTGCGAATGCCAGATGCCATCATAAAGCACTATGGCACAACAAGCCAGGGTGCTGACAAGTGCAAAATTGAGCTCATGAAAGATTACAATGTATATATGATGGTTACAGCTGTGAATGGTGAATTGTGGTGCAGAGTTTCAGCTCAAATTTGTAGCACCAAAAGTGAATATTATAAAGCTGCAAAGGCTGTTAAGGATCTTGAGAATAAACTTTGCAATTAAACTTGTAATTTCTGTGTAATTGTGATTTTAAGTAGTCTTTGTCCAGTATAAAACTGAAATTGTAGCACTTCTCTCAGGTGCCAAATAAATGCACTCCGCTTATTAATGTGTTGATTTTTTCTGACCCCCAGACCTTATTAGGGCTCCCATTTATTGCTTATAAAGAAAATAACATTTTTTACAAACTCCTCATTTTATTCCCCTTCTTTATAAGTGCTATTCACACCCAGATTTCAAGGCAAAATAGCTTGCTTCTGCATACATTGCAGCTTTATTTTCTTGACAAGCTGTGTTTGTTCTTTCCATCACCTTCTGATAATGTTAAGCCATTTTTCAAATTCTAACCTCCCCAATTATTTCAACCCCCCATTTATTAAAATTCAGAAATTTTTCAGACCCCCAGTTTATTAGGACCCCCATTTATTTGGCACTTGAGAATAGATACACTCAGACATTCAATTTTATAAGAATATTATCAGACACCAATAAACCAAGAAAGAATTTGCAACTTGTTGAATAGGGAGCTTCCTCCCCTGTCTTCATTCAAGAAAAAATTGTCATTGATGGAGCAATTAACATTAATTTGTTACTAGAACAAACCCGACACTATATAACAACAGCTTTGTTAGAAACCACATGCAAGAAATTGAAATTACTGTAACTGGATAAATGCTGCTTCAAAAGGAAAATATGAGCGGAATGGAAAGTTTTGGCCCCTGTTCATATAAATCAAGGAATGAAAAGTAAACAGACAATATGAGAAACAGGGCAACTTCAACAAGATAATTCACTTGAAGGGTAATGTGGATTACCTATGGGTGTTTATAGTAAATCCTTGAATAAGTAACCAGGGGCATATTTGCAAAACTGAATTTTAAAATGGAAATTTTCTCTATCAACCAAATTAAAAACCTTCAAAAAGGTTATATTGCAAACAAAATTTATGATTCACTAACAAATTCATTATCATCACAAAATTGTGTTTTTACCTTTTTGTCTCCAGTATATGGAAGTAATATGGTATAGCTATTGGACTGTGGGGGCTTCTTGAAATAAGACTTTGTTCTGCAATTATGCTTCCCTCAAATGAGGCCCCACGGAGCCATATTTGAAGGGGGCTTATTTGGAAGTGGGTGCTTATTCAAGGATTTATGGTACTGTTGTTTCTATGGCACTTGGCATCTATGGTGTTAAGAGCGGAAAGAACTGACATAATACTTTCATTCATACTATCCTAACTAGCTAGAAAGAAAAGATGTGAATAGAAACATAAGGGAGCCATCTAGCCTTTGAGCACTTGAAAAAATACATTTGGGGAAGCTTTAGACAAAATTTTAAACTGCCATGTTCTATTAAATGAGAAACTGTTCTTGACTATCTAATGTGGTAGAACAAAATTAAGTGTGGTTTGGGAGGGAGGGGCTACTGCTAGTAACTTATAAGTTATTGATTAGAAAACCAACAAAAAAGTAATATTGATTTTTTGTTTCAAGAATATATGGCACACATGCTAGCCATCCTTTCTAGTGCTTTACCATAAAAGCAACTAGAAATAACAACAAATTCCATATCTATGCATTATCCATTCTAAAAATGCTGAATGGAAATAAACTGTCCATTTGAAGCAATCTGTGTTCAAAATAACAACCTAATACTTTACGAACCAATACATAAGTGAATAAGAATTAATCATGCTGAAATATTTATTCAATTGAGTTAAGCTCAACAAAAATAGAAGGTTTGCTCAAATTCAAAGGAGAATTTAAGTCATCAAAATAAACTACCCAACAAGGTTTTGGGCAAAAACCAAATGCCCAAATAAAAATCAATTTTCATCTGGATTTCACTATTCAGATCATCAATCTGATCTTGTCTGAGTGGGAATTTGCCATTCAACTCTAAAACTCCAGCCAAAATTTTCAAGCTCTTAAATATATCTCTTTATGTCTATGAGCCTTCTTCAATAAACAAGCAACATTGCTAACAAGCTTGCAGCATCCATAATTCAACTTTTATCCAAAACCTCACCTAATCATGTAAACAAAACTTGAAAGTTCAAAGCAGTTCTATGGTGCTCAAACAAATTCTCCTCTAACAACAAGCCAGTTGAAAAAACTATAAACCACAATATGAAAAACCAAAACAGTGATCCTGAAAGAGTATTTTTATTGAAAGAACTGAAATTTTTAGCCAAGATCATTTGTGTGTGAATGTCCAATGCATCTAAAGACCAGTCAAGTTTGTTAAGTATATTAGCAGTAAGGGCTATTGTTTCACAAGAATTCAACAGCCTGGCAAATTTAGCCTGAGAATAAATACCCACCCAAAATTTGAGATAAAAAACCTATCACCCTAAAATTCTGTGGTAAAGCTTCTCATGAAACAACTATGTTTGAAAAGTCAGTGCTGTTGAAAGAAATGCCCCCTATAAACAGACAAATTATCCCCTTTGAACATAAAGGACAAACCTTTTACAATCTTTATGTATGAAAATCTCACCAGTAATCACAAGGGCAAATGCGAGTTAAAGTACTGATTACTGTGAAGAACTCTTCCAAATTTAAATTTTGTTGAAACTTGAATATTGCATTTCATACTATTAACATATATGTTCATCGTGTAAAAAATTACTTCAATAACAAACGATTTGAAAAAGACTTTCTTTAACTCCAATATCGGCCAAATTCATGTAGCAAATTAATAACCAATCCAGCCTCAAAATTACTTCTACTTCAGTGTATTGCCTGTGCACCATTGATCATTAACGGGCGCATTCTGCCCGGCTGCAAATGATGTAGATGAAACAGACTCTTGACCAGCTACTACTGACATTGAAGATTGGGTACCGCAAGTGACTGGTAAATGAGTTACAGGATATTGAGTGACAGGAGGTTGCATTACTGACCCCCCTTGGCTTGGAATTGTCGTGTAAGGTATCTTTGTTGTCGTTGGTAGCTGATTGGAGGGCTTGTAACTGACAACAGAATCAATTGAGGTACAAATTGCAGTAGAATCTGCTGGCATAGATGTCCAGAAATCTGATTTGCTTGGCTCCCTAACTTGTTTTTTATCACTTAAAGTATTTGGAGGGTGTGCGTTACCCATCAGGCCATTACCAGCCTTTGCATTTTGCTGCACAGTATTCTGTGTCATGGTGTTCGATACTTTCCCAGAAACCATTTGTTGCTGCTGCGTAAGCTTTAATTGATTCAAAGATGGTCTAGGCACTTTTACATCAGTTTTTGTGTTCAACATTGAGCTTTTCGCTCTTGTTCGTGACATGGAATCAATCTGTTTCATTGTCAATTCATTTAATAATTTTGAATCCTTGCTATTGGCAGTGGCCTTCTTCTCCCCATGCTCGCTTTGATGAGACCCACTGTCCTTTGTGATTGGTTTTCCAGTAACAGCTGGTGATGCACTGGATTGATGATATGGTTCTTTAATTAAGTCAGGCGTAGATCTACTTGAACTATGATTATGGCGATTAGCATCATGATTTGTACGAATTGCTTCCACATGCCGACTTCCCTCGTGCGAGTGACTTAAATCATGCACAACTATTGTCTTATGCCTTTGGCGCAAAACATTCTCTAAAAAGTTCTCTCTTGCTTCCTTTTGCTTTCGGCGAAAGTCACACATATCTCTATTTTGCCTGTTAAGACACAAAAAGGACTAGTTTACATGATGAGCCATAGATGACCCTAACCTATTATACCATTAGTACAACTGAAGGGGATAAGCGAATGTTGAACCAATGAGCTGTGTGACTGTGGCTCAAGCTGATGCAGTTCTGTGGTTTCATACTTTTGAGCCAATGATGAGCTCAGCTACTTAAATTGCTAGGTTTGGGTCATCTACAGCTCATCGTATGAATTAGTTCTAACATTTCACTCCACTGGTTCTTTGTTATCTACTACCCTCAGTTACAGCTACACTCAGTTCAAAATTTAAAAAACAGCCAGGAAATCAAAGATTCCTGTGACCACATCAAAGGTAAAAAATAATTTTATCCCCTAAAATCCCATTTTAATAAAATGGGAAATGTAAAAGCATTGAGAGTTTGAAAAAATTATTGAAAACATACTTGTGAATTAATTTCTTCCAATCTTCATTGCTTGCAAAAAATGCCCTCAATGATTTTAATTCATCTGATGTTCTTTCAGCCAAAATTTCGGCAAGAAGCTGAAAGGCAAAGCAATATGAACTATCATACAATGGCTTTCAAGAGCACATGGCCAATTGCTCTACCTAATTTAAGGACAAAAAACTTTGATCACTTTCCAATAAAAGGAATTTAACAGGCGAAACAAAGGATGAATGAAGAGGTAGATGTCCATTCTTACCCCAGCACTACCTTTTATGTCCAATGGTATCATCTTCCACACATGATTCTTGATCCTACCTTTAGTATTTACTGCCCTCCCCTTGCTATATGTTTATAATGATGATCATGACTCAATGTTGCACCTTGCATTTTCCTATTAATACCACACATTAATAAAAAGCACAGGGTGTATTAAAATGTTTTCCTGTGATTTATTTTCTATCTTTTCTTAGGTGAGGGGCCCCCTTGGGTTGCCAAAAGTGGGGGGGGGCCTGGGGGTACTGTCCCTGGCTCCCCTCTAAAACCATCACTGGTTATATGTATACTCACATCAGAAGTCTTATGTCTTAATATGGAATAATACCTGGATTATGTCAAATATTTGAATATACTGAAATCATGTGGATTTTTTCTTTGTTGTTCAAATTCTTGAAGAAATAGAGAAATCAAACTAGTTATGCTGAATTCTTAAATGCAAGGCCAACATTGCACTGACATTTCCTTGATGTAACAGCTCAAAGCAAAACATCTGAACAAGTAGGTACTTACACTACTTGCACTTAGAGTCCTTTCGGGATGTGCCTTCTCACCAGCTTGGTTTCCTATTTGTACTGATCTTGTTGCTTTTGTTGCATATATGCTAAGCAAATTCTCAATGGAGCTTGATGGTGTCAAATTAGGAGTGGCAGGTGGTGATTCCATACAACTGCTGGTTGTACTACTAGTATCTGATATCAAATCTGGGGGTACTGATTTCTCATTGTAACCATATGTTGGATAGGAGTAAAAATTTGCTTCTGAGAATGGTACTGATCTTGGATCATCAAGCTCAAATGGTCCATACTGTGGATATTCTCCAGTTGGTGACAAACATTTACGTGGGCTTTCTGCTGAAGTTACAGACCATGTTGCATTTTCATCAGTGTCACCACTACTCCCAAGGCGGAAAATAGGTGGACCATGATATGACCGATCATTCCCTTGAGCTTTGCTTTGTAGTGCCACTTCAGAATATTCATTGATCCATCCTGCTTCCTGCAGCTCACCAGCCTTTGAAAATGACTTCTCTTTCAACATATTCATCTCTGAAGATGTTTGTTTAGCATTCTCACCATCAGATGCTGTCTGCAGCTGAGCACGTGCTCCTTGTGGATATTCCCAGGAATTCATCCTTGAAACAGGGCGCCTAGGATCTGATATCTTCCTTGTTTCTTCTCTAACCATTTTCTGATCAATAGCAGTGGCCACAGGGATAGCTGTTTTGCTAGCAATATTTGCTGCCACTTTATTGTCGGCTGCAGTAGTTGCTCTACCATCTCCAGAAGTGGAACTTTTACTATCACCAACAGCGCTCATTTTATTGCCGCTAGCAACAGGCATTTTATTTTCAAGCACAGCACTGGTTTTGCTTTCACTTAAAATACCCGTTTTGGTATCACTTAAATCTGCCTTAGGATCACTAACAGAGCTTGATTTCACTTTAAATCTACCCTTAACAGCTGGTTTACTTCCACTAACCTCAGCCAGTGATGCACTGCTCGAAATTGATGGCACTGAGGTGGAGATGGTCTCATCAGATTGAGCACCCCCTTCTGCTTTAACATCGCACAAAGTATTACTGTCAGCTTCTTCATCACCTAAATTCTTGCTTTCTGCACGGACAAGTTTTATCTCATCTTTTTCACATGAAACTACTGCGTAAATCTCAGGTGATCTCTGTCCATCTTTATGTATCTCTGTTTTAACTGTACCTGGCTGATGAGTGGGAACATGCTCTTGGCACGTGTTCAGTGGTGCCATCTGTGGTGCCATCTGTGGTGCTTCCACTTCAACTTTTCCTACTTGGTGAGTATTGTTACCTTGGTGAGTACTCTTTGCTTGGGCAGCATCATTTACTTTGGAAATGGAAAATCTTTCTAAAGTTCTCTTCTTCTGTGATACATTATCTGTTGATGAATTCAACTTTGCATTAGGCATTTCTATAGAACTGTCTTGTTTTGCAACTTGTGTAATGGTGCTCATATTATCAAATTCCTCTAATCTTGTTCCAATATCACTCGAGGTATTCAGTAAATTATGATTATGTGTGTCCTTAGAACTTTCAGCACTACTAGTGCCAGCAACTTGTGTAAACTGTAAAATATTGTTCATAGAATCAGAGCTGTCTTTTCCATCATGAATGTAGTTCATACTTGAATTCAAAATAGCCTCTCCTAAGTGAAGTGAACTTTCTGAATCATTTTTTATCAAAGTGCCATCTTTATAGTTTTCAGGAGTGCTGTTTGCAGCAACACTGGAAGGCAGCACTTCCTTGCCAGGAAAACTCTCCTTCTTGTCACTAACATCAGCTTCCAGATTCCCTTGGCCTAGAAGATCACCTTCAATATCAGAAATCTGACTTTCTCCATTAGACTTTGAACTCAATTTGCTAATATTTTCTGTTGCTTCCTGTACAATTTCCTCTATCTGTCTAATAAATATTTCCTTGTTTTCTTCTCTCAGGTGGCCAGCTTCAATCTAAAATGAAATAGCACTGTGCTATGAAACACTTCATCAAAACAAATAATTAATGAACTTCAATACTAAGTTGTTTGAGACAGTAAGTTATTTATGAATGGCATCAAAATTCTGGGAAAAAGAACCAAACACAAATTTAAAATGGTAGCAAACTCTTCAAAATGTATGACTCTTCAGCAATAGCTTAAATGATATGGAGGTCATTGATTTTCCTGGCCTTAAAGTGATAATGCTTCCTGGAAATTGAACAAAAACAAAAGTTGTAGTAGAAGATATTCAGCTGACAGCTACAAATTGCTGTCCACCAAGTTTCTCAAAATCTGGATGCAACTGCTGCTCACTAAGGCATACAATATTGTACATCAACCGATAAGAACATGAAAGAATATAATATCCATTCTTTGCATAATTTTATACAATACCTAGCAACAGGGTTCGTGTTGTGGGGAGTACATGAAATTTAATCAATTTTTAAGGAGTATTTTTGAGCATTTCCATGACAAAAAGCAAACCATTTCCTAACTAAATCTACCATTGAAAACCTTCTCCCCCAAGAATTGAGTAGGAATAAGGAGTTTTCGCTAAAATGCACAAATTTAAGGAATTCTTAAGTGCCCTCAAAAACATAGATCAAATCTAAGGAATTTGAAATGCTATATATTGAGTTTGAGGGTGAATGATCCAATTATTTATTTGGTTTATTTTTGTTCCGATGTTTTGTGCAATGACCACAGTGTTGCATGTTCTCTGTGGCAGGGCTCATTAATCTGCATGAGCCCTGAACACTGCTCCCAGGCACAGAATCTCACACATCAAATTTCTCCAGGTACCTTTCATTCAAATCTGTATATGATCATCTATTACATGCTATTTCTTCTGCAGGCACATTTTTCTCAGACCTGCACTCGCAGGCACCAAATACTATTAATGAGGCCTGCTCTGTGGTGTTGGCTTGTAGCTGTCTGTTTTGTAAATATTTATATGAATGAATAAAAAAACCAGTTAAGGGTTCATAACTCCAGATTCTAAAGGTTCTTTCATGTTCCTACATTGGTGGTATTTACAATTTGGCGTAGGCTATTGCAAATCAACTTGTACTGGAGCATGTCACGTTGATCAGTTCAAATTCTTGGATGACAAGTATATGAGATTGCCCAGGTAACATTCCTAAAGTTATAGGTATACCCATAGGTATACCCCTATGATGAAACTAATGGGTCAAGATCAGAGCCCTGATCATACTCTCAGGTGCCAAATAAATGTACCTCCCCCTGCTTATGAGTTTTTGATTTTTTCCAACCCCCAGACCTCATTAGAACCCTGTTTATTAATTTTAAGGAAATTGACCTTTTTACAAACCCCTCTTTTTATCATTCCTTGTTAGTACTATTCAAGCCCAATATTCAAGGCAAAATAGAGTGGTTCTGTACATACTTTAGCTCTATGCTTTATAACAACCTGTTATTATTCTTTCTACCATTTTCTAATCACTTAAAACCAATCCTCTCCGGCCCCCTTGTTTATTAAATTAAAAAATTTTTCTGACTCCCCTGTCTATTAGAACCTCCCCCACTTATTTGGCACTTGAGACCAAAAGGGTTTTCAACTGCTCAAAGCTTAAACACATTTGTTAAATAAAAAGATGTCATAAAAAAGTGATGAATTCATAGGGAAAATGATATAGAAATACCATTTTGTCAGCAACTTCTTCTGGTTCATCATCACGTACACCAAATTTGAATGTTATTTTGACGCCTTTAAAAGTGTCAAACATGCAAACTGCAACGTCATCACCTGAAATAACATTTTCCAATGTCACTTTTGGCTTTCGATCTTTCTTCACCTTTGGCTTCTCCTTTGGCCTCGCTTGCTGGCCTTCTATTGCTTTTAGGGATTCACTTGCAGTGCTATCCATGGATGACATTGAGGCATGTGACAAAGACTGTGGAATGGAACCCGACGTATTTCTTGGAATAGCCACTTCAGTAGCTGGTTTGTTGCTAATATTCTCCTGTTTCTAGGGCAACAAATTATCAAATATAGAGTACCATTCCAAGAAAGATTAAAAAATTACTATTCATCTGATCATCAGACAACTAGTGTTGACAAAACATCATGCCATAATGAAATAGATTAAACATCTTCAGCACTTACCAGCTGGTCACTATCATCTGACATCAACGGTTTTGACACGGATTTTGATCGTCCGTGTGGAGGAGCTGCTCCTTCACTATCGCTAACCTAAATTAGAAGAAACATTATCTTCAAGACTTGAAGAAAAACAAAAGCATGCTGCTGCTAAAATGATAAGGAAACTGCGATACCTTTCAAGGTTTGCAAAAAATACCAACTTCAATCAATGCATCATGTTGCTGAGAGCCAGATACCAATCTTTGGCACTTCTCGACAGCATGAGCACTTTTTGAATGTAGAGCAAATACATTCACCCAAAATGAGAGATTTCACTGGTCAAACTCAAGTAATGAAATCAATGAACATGTATATCAGAAACTGTAATACAGTAAGATAATCAACTAAGGGTGAATTCAGCTGGGCCAACTTGAAAAAATTAGCTAAAAATGAAGCATGTGTATAATTCTAAAGGATATATGTAATAATATGACTGTCTAAATATAATCGTCTGAAAATTATGGTCTACAAATTAAAGTGCTTGATGTCTGATAGACAGAGGCTGGCCATTTATGCAGGTGTAGGAAGAAAATTGAACTATCATGAAAATCAACATTTGCCAGATGGCAGAATAAAACTACAATGAAAGCATGCAAAGGCAATACTGAACAGTCTAAATGGACTACGGGTCCATCAATAATTATGCATCAATAAAATCTAGTCTTGTAAAAACGAGTACAATAATACAACATTACATTGAAAAGAATCAAAGAGGTAGAGAGTACTTTTTAAGGCATGTCTGAAAAATGAACAAAAAGTGAATGAAAGGTTGCAACTATTAATTTCTACACCCTGGCAGAACGTACCACTGTAGTGAAAGTAATAAGAATGCAATACCTGTGGTTCTGCAGTGTTACCATTCTCGTTGGGAATTGGTGTCTCTTGTAGAGACATGGGTGGTACTTTCTTTTGGGTATCCTGTGAGAGGCTGCTTGCATGAGCAGCAGAAGCATCATTCTCCTGTGAAGGAGCAGTATCCACCTGTTTTTGTTCCTCTTTCCTATCCCATTCCATCATGAGCTTATTTATACATGCCTTTACTAGCTTGGTGACTGATTTGACATCCTCTTCATACAACAGTCCCTGCCTCACCTACAAATCATACAGATGAGTTTGATCAGCCGATGAGACTGACGGCCGCTCACCTGGATTCGAAACAGGTGGAACAGATTAGAAATTAAGCATTTTATGAGCAGACCGCAAGCACTTTAGAAAAAATTCGATTGCAAATCAACCACTATCTCTGAAAAATACAAATGAATTAAACATTTATAAATTAATCTGATAGATAAAAATATGGATTATCAAAACATCATATATTTCTAAATTTACCAAATCCCAATAATCCACAGTACTGTAATGCTAAGAAAACTTGTCTGTAATCTACTTACCACAAAGCCAGCTGGAAAAAGGAATGTTTATGAAGATGTGGTCAAAAATTCCACATGAAGTATAAGGCTCTACTCTTTAAGAGAAGGATTATTTTGGTCAATGGAAGATCTTAACAAAATACATAATTCTCTCCAATTAAAGCGCAATACAAATTGGAAAGCAATAGTAATTACAGTATTTTAAATCGGAAAAAATACACACCATTTCTTTAGCGATTTCTTCTGGGACGTCATTTCCTGCCACAAATTCAAACGCAATTGCCTCGTCTCCTTTGTGCAAATCTCTTTTCTTACCATCTTCAAGATACAGCTGCATTGGTATGGCCTGTGTACCTTTTGGAATTTCAAACAATGGCTTTGCAAGCTCAACTTTCATTCCAGCAATTTCATCTTGGAAAAACTCATGTTCTAAGAGGTCCTTGATTGTATATCTAAAATTCAAGCACATCTATTACCTTCTGCAAGTGCGCAGTTTGGCCAGGATACTGCAGTTCCAGCCTTCGCTAGGATGAAACTCTTTATTATGGAAGATCAATCAATGAAAAATTTATCATAACTGTAAGGGAAAAAAGTCAGATGCAATATCCAGGCACAGCCAAAACCACTACTTAGATCTACATATAAAACTACATACAGACTTAGAATATGTGCTTTGAGATTGCTTACCTTTTATAATACCAGTGTTTGTTACTGTGCAATGCAAGCCTAAGCATACGTCTGTGAAACTGACCCTTACAGCAAGCTATTGGTATTCATTATTCTCCTCACCTTAGGCAAAACTATCACATACTCCGATGTCCACCTTATAAACAGAAAAAATAGTTACAATGCAGGAATAATGTTAAGAAATTGAACTAACCGTTGCTCCTTTCCTCTTTTCGTACATTTGTCAATGACATCGCTGACCAGAGTTGAATTTACCTTTTTCATTGATTCAGGTGGAATACCCTAAAAATAAGGCTCAGTTTGAGCAACTACACAAATCCTTACAAAACATGAGAAAGGTTAGAAAAAATAGACCATCAGCTGAGGACAGAACACCATTCGGACAGTAACTAAAACAAGCTCTGACATCATTTTCTAACACAAAGCATAAATACAGGTGATAACCTATGGTGGGAAGAGAAGAAAAGACCAGCCTCTTACTCATTTTCTATCAGCAACTATTACATCAATATGAGGCACTACAAAAATTGATGGGTATCTATGGCCAATGTCCTGTGGTCAGAGAACCATTACTTTCAGCAACAAAATTCCCTCCAATTGCACATCTTTCCATTTTCTACCCATATTTTCAAGGACATTACTCTCTGAAAATCAAGAACATTATTCCCAATCCAGTGAGGCATGTTCGAACAACCAGAAGCTCTACACAATCACATCCTGTCTAAGTTCTGCTAACTAATCCACAAAAGTCTAGCTCACAAATTATCTTTCATTCGAAGAACTTCTCAACTATTGAACACATTGCCTTCTCCTGCTTTCCCGGAATCCTACAACTTATCATCCTTCAAATCTAACATCAACAAACTTGATCTTATCTTTCTATCCAATTAACCTTTCTCCTTTTTCTAAGTTTTTCCTTTGTCAGGGCATTGTTATTGGCACTAAGACCTTTTCCCATCATTACATACTAAAAAATAGCTGTTTCATAAACTCTAATTGAGATACGGCAATTCAAACACACCAACCAGTCTGTGAAGCTTCAATATAAACTTACACTTGTCACTCTTCTGAATATCTGCGCGGGGTTATCACATTCCATATAGGGGTATTCCCCAGTTGCCATTTCTAACATGCACATTCCAAACGCATAGACATCTACAGATTCGTCATATTTTTCCTCGTACATCTCTGGAGCCATAAATTCCGGCGTACCTAAAAATGTTACATGATTGCTTAATACCCATTATTGAATATGATCATCTATCCTCTAGCATTTCATACAAGCATAATTCTAAGGCTTTCTCACAAGTCGGTACAAACATATCTTTAAAAAAATGAGGTTTGTGGCTTTGATCTATGAAAGATAACAACAAAAGAAATTCTAGCTACACATAACTTGTTTTGGCATTGATTCAGTACAATCCCGTTAATTCGGACCTTCAGGGGGCAGTAAATTCATCGAGGGTCCAAGATACCCAAGGTCTTGATAACAGTCCTCCAATCCAAGGGGGGACAAGAAATCCATACGAATAAGCGAACGTCTGCGTTACCCAGGGTCTGTGATAAAGGGATTCTACTGCAGTTGAGTAAAAATACAAGTTAAACGAAATGTGGAGAAATGAAAGGAAACATGACTGAGCATTGTGTATCGCAACACACACTCATTTGATAAATGCAAAAACCAATTGAGTTATAGGTTGAAACAGAATGAGAGGGATAGATGGATCTCAAAAATGACAAATATAAACATATCTTTTTGGTAGAGAGACAAATAGAGAGATATGTATTTTTCTCTTCTGAGAAAAATGAGTATAAAAAATACTAGACTGAAATTAGGGAAAAATTACAAAACCTTAAAAAAACATAGGCAGGATAAGTTTTACACAATAACTTGAAAAACTGTTTTTACAAGAAAATTCTTGATCAAACTAGAGAGAAAATCCAAATGACAGCAATTACATGTCTTAGACAACCTGAAGATCCTTTTTCTTGCATCACATTGCCTAATCTGAGTTGCTATTATTGGTAGTCTTTCAAATTTAAGAAACATTTAAAAAACATTTAATGTTAGATTTGAGGAAGTATTAAGAAATATCCAGGATAAAGTCAGAGAGTTTATGTCTTTTAAAAAATGCGTAAAGAAGGTCAGGTAAATAGATAAACAAAGAGACACATGGATAGATTTTACATACCAATCACACTTTTGGCAAAGGATGCTTTCTTGAACGTAGCTAAGCCAAGATCACCTATTTTAATAAGTCCAGTAGTTCCATTTATAAAAATATTATCACATTTCAAATCTCTGTGTATGATTGCTGGAGTGCGTGTGTGCAGAAAATTTAAACCTTTCAAAATCTGTTTACACCAATTCTTTAAAATTTTTTCTTTTACAACCTTGAATCTTTTCAGATACCTGTAAGCAGACAAATTGCTGATGTTGAAAACCAATGCCTTAGAATTTAGAGAAAATCAAAATTAAACTAAATTGTGTTGCTCTCTTGGAAGCCTAAAATTTAATGGCGATACTGGAAATGTTAAAAACGTGACAAACATGGAAGATGATGATTGAAGAATGATAAATCGATGGAAGGACAAAACACTAATCACATCGCAAACACACATGCAAGTCTTAAAGACTTGGCAGGAGGGAACTTATCCTTCATAATGCGTCAAAATTGCGACTTGAAATCAGCTCGTAATTTGCGATGAAAGCGGCTTTTACAAGTGGCATGACAAGCTTGCGCTTGCAGATGCGAAGGAATACGCGAAAGGCCGATGGAATTCTGGGATTATGTTTACATTACAAACAAAAGGATTTCAAAACAGCGCATTTGTAACAACGCGCTGACGAATAAAATTAGGTGCTTTGCTTCGACTGATCAAAACAATAACAAATCAGCTGATAACTGTGACCTAAGCACAATAAATCGAAGACAGCTACGTCATATCTACGAATGCTTACAATCGCTATAAGCATGCCAAAATAACCGAATTCTCAGGATAAGAACGCTAGAAACACGATAGAGAAGAGGACTTATTGCAATAACTCGTTTGCTTCAATTGGACACATTACAGCTAATCCATCTGATATCTTTTTTAACTCGGAGTTTATGCAGTGAAATCCCATCCATGCATTCACAAGAGTGTCAAAAACCATATCCACAAATAAACTTTGTTCGGAGTCTAATATTATCAGGCAATAAAATGGGACTGAATATTTAAAGGAGACAAATGTTGTAACATGTTTTTTCTACACAGGGAAAGTGAATAATTATTTTCCTCCGCAACATAGATGTTGTAACAGGATATCACATATTAATATGTCATACGTCATAGCCTCGTTTCAAATAGCATTTTAAGCACTCTTTCCCTTTTATGTCAATCATCTTTTGTTTTCTTGTAGTATGTAAAATTAGAGATTATAATTTGTAGTTAGTCATGATTTGGTAATGAATCTGTATACACGTAAATTCAGTCTCATTCATTACATTGAAAACCTCTCGCATTTATGAGTCGAACTCAGTTTTCGACCATTACAATGTGGATGGGGGGGGGGAGTCTCCCTTGTGGGAAAGTTGGAATCTGACTTGGCTTCTCTTTGCTCTTCACATGAAAAAGTGAAAGTTGATTAAAAAATTTCCCCGCAGCAATACATCATTTCCAATACAGACTAGTAAAGCCAATAATCTAGATTTTATTTCCATTGAGACGGTAAATATAAGCGCATGTAAATGTGAATAGCTCATTCACCATACACCACGTTCTATAAATAATAAATCTATATGAGAGACAACAACAACGCTGAATGCATAATTATCATAATTATACAGAACAACCACAATTCAACGCGCCCTTTTTTGTTTATATGAATACGCCAGATTCTATTGTTACGACAGAATAAACGATTTCCCAAATATGGGGTCGCGTCAATACACACTCCCAGTGGCTCATTAAATTTGAAAGGCATTAAAATCGAATTCTATAGAATTAATAAGAACAACTCATCAGAATAACTCACGTTTTAAGCGTTCCTGATGTCATCAGTTCAGTTACTAGAATGAGTTTCCTGTCCTTTCCACCTTTTCCGGAAGAGTTCTCCCAATAGTCATGGAATTTCACTATGTTCGGGTGTTGAAGAGTTTTCAACATTTCTGATTCTTCCTTAAACCGACCCCTATCCGCTTTTGATAGTTTTCGGTCCTTCAAAAGAATGAGCTCACGTTAAATTGGGTAGCAAAGGAGGCAAAATTATCCTACAAAAAGAGTGAAGTTGAATGTAAAAAAAGACTCTATCCTGGTTATAATACAACGGATCAGCGAGGGAATGATGAACTTTATTGGGAGGGGAAAGTATATATAACTGCAGAAGGCCAAAGGGAGGAGGGGCAAAGTCCTACATCTAGAAAATAGGTCAGACAAACAAAAATTCAACCAATGAAACAACGAAAGGTTACAATTTGAACAAAATATTCTACGTATAGGGAAAAATTCGATTCATGTTCAGGGGTGGCGCTAGGGGGCTAAACCCCCCAAGTCGGAACATGCTAGCCCCCCGTCGGAAGGTGAAAACTATTTCTTCGGAGGTTTTTGTTATTTATAGTACCCTAATAACCGCATTCTAGCCTCCTCGTCGGAAGAGTCTGACCATTGTCAGAAAATTCCTGGCGGTAGCCCTACCCAAGTAGGGGGACGGTGCATAAGAAAGAATTTCAATGGCAACATACAATGGCGTAGCTACCGAGGGGTAGGGATGTGTCAACCCTACAGTGAGCAAATTGGGGCAAATATCAGGGGAGCGACTGACAATTCATACATGAAACTACCATCAATAAACCACATCAGACATAAATGTGTGCAACTGAAGTTTCAAATGTTTGAATGGAATTTCGCCACCTGAATATAAAGAATACTTTAAACGTTTGGATCACTGCAAAAGTACTCGCGGAAATGATCATAGCTTATTGCTTCCAAAAGTAAAATCTGAAGCAGGTAGAAAAACGTTTGGATTTTTGGGTGCTAAGATTTTAAAAAAACTTCCCAACAATACGAAGACTGCCTGCAAAGATTTTTGACTTTGACTTCTAGCATCTAACTTATCCTTTGAACTTAATACGGTTGAAATTTGTTAATTTGTATAAAATTTGATGTTAGTTCTTTTAGGTAAACAGATCCTTGATTGATAGCAGCAAATGTACATTGCTGAACAAGCTAGCCTGTTTACATCTTGTTAGATTATTATTATTAATATATGTCAGAATTTGTCATTTTGAGAGCGAACGCAAAGTCACATAGAACTACGTCCTAAAACTTTTAGAACGCTTCACGTCCGATTTGTTTACCCTTGCTATCATAAAATAATTAGCTCCATTTCAATGCTAGGCTGTGTAGGAAAAATGCATCTAAGAATTTGTGGATTCTTCTATAGAGATTATCTCGTCTCTAAGTAATGCTAGAGATTAACGGATATATGCAATTATAGCGGGCATGCTCAAAGATGATGTGGCTCTAATCAAAGCCTCGCTAT
>WIPJ01000159.1:86901-100361 GCA_018155075.1 Cassiopea andromeda
AAAATCTTTATTTAACTTTCAAGTCATACACCTGCATTTTAGTGCCATACCTGTTCAAATACATTTATGGAAGACAAAGCAGGTATATTTTAAATGCAATCAACCAAACGCAAGTGAACAAATCATGTTCCTTCTGAACAACAAACATGACAAGCACTTTCATTTATAAATCTAGCGAAGTTTTCAATTTTAAATAGAAAAGTATCCCCAAACGCAAATATAACGAAATGACAGTATTCTTTATATCTTTATTTTTTTCTATTAAAAACCATGGAAGATACCATTCATAATATTGTTAACAGTGGCGATTCATCTGATGCTACAAAAATTCAAACCATCCAATTTCTTTAGTGCACATTCATAATTCTTCGAAACGCCATTCTCGGGGAAGGGGGGTGCTAGGTCGCTCTACTTTGAAGGTATTTAAAAAATCATGCTGATGCTATGATGATAACAGTGGTGTAGAAGTAAATCGATAGCTAGGGGGTCTCTGTTGATAGCTAGGGGGGTTCTTTTCTTGGATGTATCTTTATAAGAAACTTTGAAGTTAATCCACGCAGTTATATACAAAAATGATAATGCTGTCCAGTAAACAACGTGTATTTCACACCCTATATTTTGTGAACTAATAACTTCTCGACAGCTTTTTGAATCTAAAATAGCCTTCTACAAAAGAATGATGACTCTTCTACGGTCCTATTTCCAAAACTTTACGGAGTTCGAGTGGGGTTGTACTCCTCTCAAGTCACAGCTAGGGGGCCCCTGCTCCTCTCTTCTACACCATTGGATGAGAAGAGAACAATGTCTCTAGAAAGTGTGAAGGGACAAAGAGACGATAGATCTAGTTGACAACAAACTAGGCCACTATTTTTGCAGTCTAACACAAAAAAATTTCTCTTGCAATCAGTGAAATCCTCATTGCATTGAAATCAAGCAGTTGCTACCAAATTTACACCCTGGAAAGATTCCCAACAAGAAAAACTATTCCTAAAATACAAATTAAACTCCAAAATTATTCCAACAAAATCTAATTGATTCCAGCATTCCATATTCCAGATTATCGACATACCACAAAGTCCTACAGTATTACTCAAGCTGTGCAAAAACATGCACACAGTACCATTAAATTACGCATCTTGTGAAGAAACGATATATCGCTCTATGAGGTTGCTGATTTGCAAAATAATCATGAATCATTTAAGTAGACGTCATTGAAGGATCCAGAGAGAACTCTGCTTCTACAGCGAACTAAACGAAGACCGATTTAAATAACTTCTTAGAAACACCTTGCAGTGATTGTCTGAATCAACGGCCTGATAAAAATTAATCATACCATTCGTTGGAATAAAAAAGCTCGGAACTCAACAGAAATTTCAACGGTGCAGTGACAATTTTCTGTCAATGGCAAATAGTGCTTGAACCCATGCGGGGATCACACACGATTTTCGCCCCTAAAACTCACACACCGGTAGCATCCCCGTCTCCAAAAGGAGCAGCCTTTAAACTTGCCATGAACTACAACAGTTGGGCATTTTCACATGCACAAATCAAGCAATTACTACAACAAAGACGATCCCAGACTGCGCTTGTACTAGGAGAACAAAGGTTAATACCGCGAAATAGTGCGCACTAGAATTGCATCATGGTGATTCAATAAATGACTAATTACTAAAATTCGTTCGCAAAGGAAGAATAAAGGCTGGCTGCAGAGAATTGCACAGCAACGAATCTGCTGTTTACAAATGCATTAGCATACTTCCTTAAGACGCAGCTAAAACCAACTCTAGCAACAGCGAATGGACGGCAAAAACAGTAACACTGAATTCATTAAACGAAAGGTGGGATATCTGACAGAACAAAAAAATTTCAGTCAAACCGCAGTTATCTGAAATATTGTAACGGAATTCAAAAGAGAAATGAAAGCGCACTGATGTAAGAGGGATAGAAATGATTCAGAGACCATTAATGCTCATCTGATACTAATTGAAAGTGGGTTACGTCAAAATCAAAACATGTTAGGATCTTTTGTAATTAATTGTTGCAGCCTTCAATGAATCATATATGCGTCTGTAACTAAACCTCAGTAAGTAAAAAGTGGCTCTTCCTTTTAATCAAGATATTTCACTGCTCCCTCGGGGCTTCATTTGGCCAAAGGATGTTTCAAATGAGTCACTCGACATAATTGTGATAGTCACTCAAAATAATTGTGATAGCTGAGTTGTCAACACGCCAACATTCTCCAAGAACATGATCACACTTGCTTTGAGTATTCTGCTGCATGCCCAGGCCCCCTGACGTCATTTTACAGTTACTATGCGGCGTTAAATTATGCCATGGAACCCCGAATTTCAATTCTTTGACTAATAACGTCATTAGCAAAACGAACAGCAATGACAACCAATAAGACATACGCCCAAGAAAACGGAAGCCACATGCAAAAATTTTAACTTCATGTGGTCTATAGCTATAACGAAAATCACAAAACCATACGAGTGTGAACAACAAGATTATGAGCAATATCACAGGTAAGCAACACTACAGTGCCCCCCATATATCATTCACAGAAAAGACGGTGTGCTATATGACGGTGAGTGATAGCAAGTGAACGATAAAATAGTGAGCAAGAAGACGGTGAGCGATCAGACTAAACGATAAGATAATGAGCGATAATTGAGGTCTTATCTTAATCAACAATAGTTGACGAAAAGCAAGAGAACTGAAAAAACTCCATGGAAAGGTGCAGACAACGTATGAAATAATTCATCCATATTCACAGGTGCTTACATTGAATCAACGAAAATAAACTTCTATCTATCGCCCGTATTTATTGTCTTGTTGCTCGAAGAAACCCTGCCATTGATGGTGGCCAGAATATAACAACAGAAAAAATCCACTAAGATCATCAAGAGAAAAGTGTTCTGCAAACCAATACCCATCAATAGCTGACAACCCATATATAGTTGTATGTTTGTAAATCTAAATGTATTAATTATTAAATGCACACGTAAACTAAGTATAGGGACTCTCCAAATGACACTCCTGTCATTAATGCAGTGTAATTTGCTTCCAAATGGCCTTAAACTCCACACTGTTTTCCCAAACAGCTACAAAAAAATAGCTGACATAACATATGTTTAACTTCTACATCAACTAATTGATCAATGGCAATAAACTTCCTTTACAATAAATTCTTCCTGTTTCCCAAAACTGAAAGCATGCGACTTACTGCCAACTGTGGAGTGAAGAAGACTTTGATAATTGCTAGGAAATAGTCTAGCTGAAGAATCTTAATCAAGATTTGGCAAAAGTAGTGAAAATATGAAATATGGAAATGAAAGCCATTCCTACTACAAATGCATATTCGACATGCACATCAAAGGTACCTGTAAAAGAATAGATAAACTTGACTAAGAACACCAAATTGTTGAGCTACAGAAAGCCGTCATCATCTATTCAGCAAGGATGGATTGGAGAGAGTTATTTACACTAAGTTTCAAGCCACTATCACCACTGAAACAAATTGTGTGTAATAATCATCCTGGAAAACTACAAGCATAGATAGTAGTTATAACCATCTATACCAATAAAAGGCAGTATTTCATGTAATATTCTTGTTGCTCAAATGAAATGACAGTACTTTTGGCCATGCTTTTGGATTCACCAGCTCTGTTAGTCAGCTGCATTTAGTTGCACTTTTGCAGTTATTTTCTCCTTATAGATTCATATTCTTTAGATTATTCAAATTTTGCATTGGGATAAAGTTTTTGGTGAAAGTGTTTGGAAATTTAAGATCTTCAATTTCCAAAGCAAAATTTCATCACATCTGCTTATTAAATATTGCAACAGTACAAATACACTCACCTGAAGCTCACACCATGCCACTGCAACACCAGTCTCAGTGTCCAGCCCCTTATAAACAGTCTTGAATGATCCTCTGCCAATTTCTTCACCAAATTTAAGAAATCTTCCATTTAGACTGCTATCAACAGCTTTCTCTTCAATATCTTCCTTCTCTTCAATGTCTTCCTTGGCTTCAGTGCTTTCTTTCCTTGGTTGGGGAGACGTTGGTCGTTCCCTAGATTCACCAGAAGGGTCATTATCAACTTCAATTTTCTTGCTACTAACATCTGCAAATTCCATGTTGGGATCTGTACTGAACCTTATACTTTTACGTTGCTCTACTTTATCACTGACTGTAGCCCCAACTTCTTTCTGGCTTATTTCAGTCTTGCTTCTCATTACATTTATATTGTTTTCACTCTCTGCATTCTCCTTCGCTGCTTCATGTAAATTCTCAACCAAAGACTTATCCTCAGTCCTACCCATCTTTACCTCTGCTTTCAGTACTGGAAAATCCAGCAGACCTTTTTGAGCTATGACAGCACCTGCCAAAGAATCTACAGGAAGGCTTTCATTTTCAGTTGATGCTGCTATTGAACCTGAGAAACAAGGAGAGAAAGTCAAGTAAAGACTACTGGAAACAAACCAATGGCCTTGAACACTAAAAAACAATATTAGTATTGAGTGTAGTTAAAGCCTATTTTTTGGTATGCAATGTTGGGAAAGGTCCTGCAATATCTAGCCAAGCCGCAAAAAAGATGAAAGCAGTAGCAGGGACTTGAAAGGGGACAAGTTACAGGAATCTGTGAAGGAAGAGGTAGGATTTTAAGTTGAAAAACTATGTCACAAGCAACAAAAAGTGCATGCAACTGCTAGGAATATATGGAAATATGCTTTGAATTTACAAGACGCATATCATTTAACTCATGATATCAATGTGGGATGCAATTACTAGACATGTTCATATCTAGTTACAAATCCATAACAGAAAAAATTTAGAATAAAATTAAGATCATGTGGTAAAAAGAAATTAATTGAAGAATATCTTTGATGAAGTAGAGCTCTTAATGTGGAGACAAGTTTCAATATTATAAGCCAAGCACAAACCATCAGATCCCATGAAACTGATTGCAAGATGCTTACATTATTTGACTACAAGGAGCCTAAGTAAAGAAGTTTATTAGTCTGAGAAGAAAGACATTTTAGAAAGCAAAGCCATACCATCAAAATATGAGTATAACATTAAAGTCAAAACTGTCCTGATTTATTGAAGGGAATTAGATACCACTAATAGCCTCTTTAATATACATCCAATAGTGCAGTGGGGGATTCCCCTGCATCAGGTGACATGGTTACATATTCAAAATAAATCTGAAAAATTTCACAGGGAAACTACTGTCAAATGACTTCTTGCTTTCTTAAAATGGATGTGAAAGGGGATGGAAACTAAAAAGAACTTCTACGAAAATGAAGTTGCTAATTAGAATACTTGGTGGCAATTACCTTGTGTATTTAACAGAGCTAGAGACATGTAGTTTATCTGTTGAAAGTGCAGCATAAACTTTGTACTTAGACAGGACTAAGAATAATATGTGTGCAAGAGATTGTGGCCAAAATATGGTTTCAACAGCAGAAAAATGCTAGAACAACAGCCATTAGAAATGAGGAGTCTGATTTTGAACAGGAAGCAATAATATTTGAAACACTTTATGGCTAATAAACTTTGAAAACAAAACAAATACACATGGCACTTTAGTAGTAAAAAGCAAGGATCTATTTGAATATTCACTTTAAAATTTGGACTTTGTAGTCTTTGGATATGTGTTTGTATACATTCAATATCTAAAACCATGGAGATGCTCTACCAACAAAAGGAATTTGCTGTTCAAATGCAGAAATGATGAAATATCTTCATGTAATCACTATTAGATATGAGATCAGGAAGTTGTCAAAGCACTTAGTCATGCTTATCTGCATTCCCAAACGTATTATAGGAAAAGTAAAGTGGACTTTTCTGTATAAAGATGCAGCAATTTAAAAAGAGAATGAAAAACTTATGGATTAGCTAATCTATATGTGAATGAAAACAAAAATTTAATCTATATGTAAAACAATAAAAAACTTTTCTTTCCAAGAAGAATAAAGGAAATTGATGAAACCTCCACATTTAACAACAGAATCAATGAGCTCATTAAGTCAGTTTAGATATGGTGGCAAACACTCAAAACAGTATTTAAATTTCTAAAAACAAATGCTGTTGTTTCTAATTCCTACAAAGAGAATTAAAAATTCACTGTCAGTGGAAAATACATCTCAGTAAGTAGAACTCCAAAATGATAGCAAAATGAAATAGGGGTATTACTTTGCCAAATAAATGACTTACTGAGATGTTTTTTCCAAAGACAGTGAATTTTTAATTCTCTCTGCAGAAATTAGGAACAACAGCATTTTTTTTAGAAATATAAATATTTCTTTGAGTGTTTCTCACCATATCTAAACTGACTAAATGAGCTCATTGATTTGGCAAAGTAATACTGAAGTAACTATATATCTATTTAATGAGGTCCTACATCCCTTAAGTATCACCTTCAATTGACAATTAATCTAATTTGCCAAACCTTTAATGCCTAAAACTTGCATCATTGGAGAACTTTCATTTCTAGCACTGCAGTAGAACATAGAATATTCCCTTGTTCCCTGGGAGCTGATTCAGCCTTGTTTTAACAGATTTTAAATTGTATATTGCAAAACCAACTACATAAGCAGTAAAAACGTTCTGATTACGCAACGCATTTCTGAAGGTCTCAATAATGTACTGCAGTCAATTGAGAAGACTGCGAAGTACAGAAATCATAAAAACTAAAAATAGCATGCTATGTTACTCACTGATATTGAAAAGCATTAATACAATCAAAGCAGGATGTATTCCACAGTATAGAAGGCATTTGAGCTTTAATGCTCAATTTATTGTCAGACAAAAAAGCAATATATGCAGATAAAAGCTAGTGACTTTCATAGGTTCTTCCAACAGTGAAGCAGACAACTAAAGCACATGATATCAAGACGTTTATCTGATTAGCAAAAACCCATCCAAGAAGTGTATATTACAAGCAATAATATACACAACTTTAAACTAATGACAAACCCAGCCTGTTAGTGCAACACTTAGGCTATGCACTTTTCTAATGAATCTATCAAATGTATAAAACAGGATAGCCATATAAGCCCGAGTGAAAATGCTTTCATTTTAAATATGTAACTAGTTAAGTCTTTCATATACACAAAAATGTGTTTTTAGCAACATTTCTTGAAAATGAGCATGCCTAGAGGTTATTTCATTTGCAATATCTAAACCAGTTGTCTGGTTTATGTCCAACTACCATTAAAATTTCTTTAACTTGACATGGCATCTACAAAACATTATCAAGGCATTGCTGCTTAATATCCCACATAGCTGGAAATTGCTACTAATGACATACGCAGGAATGTCTGCGTACAGCAAAGAGGCATGTTTGAAAAGGGTCGTGTCCCCAGCAGGAAGACGGAAGCACACAGAGCAACTCCTCTACAATTGAGACAAAATTCAGCGGTGACTGGACTTCCGTTCAAGCTTTGTAAGGAGGAGGGTCTTTTGATAACTCAGTGGTAGTGGCTTTACAAATAAAATATTTAAGAGTTCAGCCGAGAGATTTATATCATCAGAAATAAAACACATACTAACCTGTAAGTGACTTTGGCATTGTAGGGATGTGGCCATTTGATGTCGACTTATCGACGGTAGAATCTTCGCCTTTCTTTGCCATGGTCGTGTCTTCATCCACTAAATTGCCAACAAAGGACATAGAGGACACCTTGAATTGCGCGGTCTTATAGATAACACAGTCATCATAGTAGAGTGTTATTAACTCTCCCTAATACGATTTTGAAAGGAACTCGTGTATCAGTACTAAAAAATTCCTAAGTTCTATTGTAGGTTTTTATGCGTCGTAGTTTATTGTGGACGATAAACCAAACAATAAAATTTAGCCTAAGCAAGCGTCGTATCTCCTCCCTTCAGAATTTCAAGCACTTTCGAGCGTAATTATGCCTTCAATGAAGCTGAAATGGCGTTCAAGAAAACACAAGACCAATAGCAAACTCCTTTATCTTTGAAAGACGGTGTAATATTGATCATATATTCTTCTCTGTCAATTTTGAAAGCGAAGGAAATAACGTTGCAGATAGGCGCCAATAGGCGAAGCTCTGTAACGACAGGTCTTTCTCCTGTTCTTGTTCAAATGTAGTTATGAAGGTCAAAATGGTATGGGAAAACGGGGCCTCGCTGAACAGCAAAAACTGATAAGTGCTAACAATTTATCCAACTGCAAGGGGTTCCTTGTCCGTTGCTATTTCCCCTATATCGAAAGCGGATGACGTATGGTACTAAGAGTAAAGGAATCTTCGATGAAAGCACTCGAAAGTAAAGGATATGTTGCAGTTTTCCTCTCTTTTCATGGCTAAATGTAATTTATCCATATCGTTTACAGCTATATCAGCGTCATCATTGATCACAGCCACAAACTTCGGATACAGAAATATATAACTGCCCACAGATTGGGAAATTACGTACACCAAGAAAATGTAATTCTGTGAAAACTGCGACGTTGTAAGTTAAGTTATCACGAATAAGGCAGCGAGAACGAAGAACAGCTCTTCATATTATACCATTCCTTCAATTCCAACAATATCCGGAATAAACGCCTCCTGATACTTATGAACTTCACACAAGACAATTCTTTCAGGAAAACTCAACTGTAGCCGTTGGCCTAAGATTGAACGAAGTGAAGTGTTGTTAACTTTCAAACCCGTGCTTTTCAATCAACGTAACGTGCAACAAGTTAAAAGCACTGGCGAATAGCCAAGGGAATTCAGAAGTCCGCAGAATATTCTTCAGCGAATATCTTGGGGAAAATTCCTCTTGAAACTCGCCTTGTCACTTGGCCATCACATCTCGAGCGTTGCGAAATCCACTGGTAAGTTCAGATGAGCAAGAAGAGTACCACGCACTACTACCTACACAATTAATGCAACATTGCATAAATTAAAGCGTGTCGTTAAATCACGTGATGAGACGGTCTAAGGTCCTAGACCTCGTTGGTCTAACCATCAAAAACACATGCCAGCTTGACAAAAACATTAGCGAGGGAACGCCTGGTTTCATGGATAATGAAAGCTAGGAACGCGTGAAGCGAAGAAACTTTACACCGAAAGAGTAGAAGCACTTATTCTTAAGTAGATTCAAAACCGTTGTGAGAATGGAGAGCAAGATAACTTTTCTTTTGCGAATAAATATCAAATGGTTTTCTTGTATTATTTGCCTGGAGAAAAAGTACCTGCCCTGGTCCATTGAGGGCATGAATTCAATAAACAACAGACTTCACCGATTGACCCATGATGCTCCCGAAGACTTCTGTCTGTTTGATCGATAATGATCTACCATGTGGAGGTTAAAAAATCACCTCTACCATATCTCAGCTATCACTTTCCTATTATCAATGTTTCGCTCGTCATTTCTTTGGAACCGCATGATATTTGAGCTAACATGTACACAAAACTGGTGATCAGTTATATCTGGAAGTCAAATACGCCAAAATTTCTTTTGATGTTCTTCCTAAAGCATTTTTACAGCGGTTGCTTAATCCTAGAAGGAAAAAAGTAAACAAGCATTTAAAATATATCCTCTTGTTAACATTCAGTTGTCTCAGTCCTAACGTAGTGAAAAATATGTATCCTACAGAAAAATAAATCAGTTGGGTGTGCAACATAGGCTAACCAGACACGAACGTAGAAACAGGGGGCCAAAGGCGGGTGCCCGAGAATGTGTGTGTCCCTCACGTTTTGAATGCTTCCTACGTCCCAGCGATCGGATCTGTTTGGCAGGAAGGACGGCATTTATCTCTAGAACATGTCAGCACTGGACTAACGATAAAATCAATCTCCTGTCAGATCCTAAACTCGCGCGGCAATTTAGATGTTGATTCCAGACTCTTACTGACATTTGCAATGCGGATCTTCAATGTTTGATAGACAAGACAGAACGTTTGGTTGTTCACGTTCATGACTCATAGAAAGTCAAATACCCCGTGCTACCCTCAGTAAGTCAAATCCTTGCTACAGTAGCAGCAACTGAACTGAATGCAGAATGACGTCATTGTCTTTCCAGGCTGATCAGAGTCAAATTGAACAGCACAGATATCACGTGAAAATTATAACTCAATTTGAAGCCATGAGTGTACACAATACTTATGTATATATCATTGTCATACATAAAAACTTACTTTCACTAACATAAGGTCCGCATGTGCATCTTGAATACGAAAAAACATGGAGGTTCCTAGAAGCATGTTAATTAATTTATAAAAAGCCTGGCTCAAGGTCTAGTAATAGAAGTTTTTCAACTTTCGTCCGCATTTTACTTTTAAAAGCTTCTTAATTTAACGAACTACAGTACAGTGCAAACGTAAACTAGGCCAGAGTGTACTCTCGATTGCTAAATAAACGGGGGGTCCTAATAAACAGGGGGGTCGGAAAAATTTTCGAATTTTAATAAACGAGAATGTCAAAATAAACGGGGGATCGGAATTTGAGAAAAGGCTTTCAAGGATTATACAAGGACGGACAGAACTAAAACAGGTTGTCAAAAAGCATAAAACTAAAATATATACGGCAGTACACGCTTTTTATTTTATAAGAAACCTAGCTCAAGGCCTAGTTCTAAAAGTTCCTTATTTGCGGGCCTCTTTTTATCAAATTCTAGTACTAAAAGTTCCTTAATAGTTCCTTAATTTTCACTGCACATAAAGTGCCATAAAACCGTTACAAACATAGGGAAAAATCAATATTCTGAATTCTACTTTTTATTTTGGCTAGAACTCAAGATGAAAAGCACAAATAGGTAGGAAAGAAGTTTCATAAATGCATACTGGGGTACCAGCCAGCAGGACCAAGCCATGTGTGGAAGTGTCACAGCTTTCAAGGCGTATTGCTGACAGGTTTCTCCGATAATTTAGCAAAATTTAACCACAAAGTTCAAAAGCCTGTCTAGACAACGATTTGTAACAAAAGACTGTAATCTTCCAGCACATTTATCCAGAGCATGTATGTATATTAGGGGCATCGTGAAGGAAGGCCAACTGATTCTCAATACCACACATACAAAAATTTTCTGATGTAGAATAACGTCAAATGTAAAAATGGAAGGTAGAGCTTTCTCCATTTTGATTAAATCAATAGTTAAATTCAGGCACGTCGGAGAGGAGGGGCAGAGGGGAGCAAGCGCCCCCTGCCTTTCACTTAGGGGAACAGGGGAAGCACAAGTGCCCAGTAAGAAATGCAATAGAATTCTTTCTAGACATTGCTATGATGCAAAGGAGATCAAATAACCTACTGTTGTGGTTATCTCTTTGTAAATACGTATTGAACAGTGCTTTGTGTGAGGACAATGCGTGAGGCGACAAGGCGTGACAAATCGCAAGGAGCGTGGTAGTTGTTTTGGAGAGAGGTTGTTTTGTGTTAGAAAGAAAAGAGGGGATTACGACGTTGAAGGACAGAGGACACAATATTTTTTCGTTGACCTATGTACCTGAATATTTTGAATTATTTGAGTTCATATCAGATGCATTGAGTTTATCTGCGAAAGTCCTTTGATAGAGTCAAGTACCACTTCACCTACATTAACGAACAAAATATTATTGGAAGAGAGAGCAATTTTTATAATTCTGTGAAATATAGGTCCTGCTAAAAGATGGAACGAGAATGTCTCAAAGAGGTGCTAAGGATCCACTGGAGTGCCTATGTTGGGCGGTGTCCCAAAGACGTGTCCATGCAATTTGGCTCCCCTTTACTCCTGTTGATCCCCTTGCAACACTATCGTTCCGGCTTGCCTGGTTAAATTCACGAGAGGATGGTAGCTTTGAAAGAAGAGGAAGATGATGATGATGATGATGATGATGAGTAATCTTTGCAAAACGATGTTGAAGGTGCATGTCACTTCGAAAAGCTCTTGCTGATAACAATAGCAGGAACACTGTGCTGAGCCCCTGGTATGCTGTTGACCAACTGCTGACATTGCACATACCTTCTGTTTGAAAAGAACCATGATTCTTGAAGTGACGAATGCATAAAGAATGTATGTATAAATTATTCCCTTTGTAACTTCTCACGTCTGAATATGAAAAAGTGCCTTTCAACAAACCCCTCTCAATACTTCTACATTCATCTTCCAATCATGTTCATTTTATACTCAGGGGTGACGTAACATGTATTTAGTGGAGACTACCCCAAGGATGCATGGAGAGAAAGTTGCCTCTCAAAAGACTGAGGGTAGTGCCCCATTATTCAGTTACCAGCGATGCCACTGCATTTTACTTAAAGTAACAGCGGTGTCAACTGGGGATGAGAGAGGTGGCGCACTCCCAACTTTGACGATATCCTCCTTTTTGCAGGGTAAAATCTACCTCGCCAAGCAAAACAAATTTTTGCAGGGCAAATTTGCATGTCACCCCTCCCCCAAAGCAAAGAATGAAATGGTGCTCCTGTAGTGAAATGGCTTCTGTAGAGCTACATTTTAGGCCATGCTTGGTAGATATTAGCACCCTGTAGCCAGGTATGATTACTGGGAAGGTTCAGGGGCGGAGCCCCCCCTTTTTAAAATTGCTGTTCATTTTGGGGGCTCAGACCCCCCACAGTTCTTGTATTAACTTTGCATTTCAAAGTGTATTGGCCTTGCTTCTAAAGTATTTTCTATTGCTATGACCAGTTTTGCGCTGCTACGTGGTTATTGAGAAATTTCTAATTTTTTATCATAATTGCATCTTTGAAAAAATGGGCGTGGTTTCAGCTGACTACACCCAAAACTGGGCGTGGTTACAGTTAGAGCCCTCTTGTTAAAATTTTTCCATACCATTATATTTCATGCTTTCTACCATCATATTATGTATCCTTTCTGTGTTATGCAGCGCATTATCATTTTACAGTGTTGTGGCTGAAGTGCAAGATATTAGATTGCTTTATATACAAGATAATCGAAAAATCACTTTATCAAATTATCGATCTAAGGAGATTATGCATTTTTGTCTGAAGGCTCACTTTGAGCTGAAATTGAGATCTTTCAACTTCTGTGCAGCCACAGTTCAATAGCGTCGTTGAGAACTGCTCAGTCTGGTGATGCATTGCATTACCATCTTGTCTGTCTGTCAATTGCCATATTACAAAGTCTTGGAGAAATCCAACGAAAACACGCTGATTATCACAACTTTGAATACATGAAAATCTTTCTGCTTACAAAAAACACGATATTTACCTAAAATACTATACAATATGGATTCAAAATACTCTACTAACAAACTGGAAGACATCATATAGCTTGATTGAGAAATCGCTATAATTGTTAAATGTAGCTAAAACATTATCGATAAACAATTCTCAACACAATTATCTCCAAATGAACGCACATCTGTAATTTATTTCCACAAATTTTCCCTGGGGATATATATATATACATATAAATATATATACATCCATATATATATATATATATATATTATATATATATATATACATATAAATATATATACATCCAT
>WIPJ01000159.1:112293-124012 GCA_018155075.1 Cassiopea andromeda
ATCATCATCATCATCATCATCATCATCATCATCATCATCATCATCATCATCATCATCATCATCATCATCATCATCATCATCATCATCATCAACATTTGTCCCAGCTTCTTTTTTCCATATGAAAAACTAATCAATATTCGTCTTTAGCCGACAGGTTTTGCATGAATAATGAATAGCGCAGAAAGAAGCTTAAACTTCTTCAACTAAGCTTTCTCGATGCATTCTCTATAGTAAATTAGTCTCTACTTCCAATAAAATCCTATTAACCTTCGTGGTAGTAAGTTATCTTACCTACAGTCTGCTTAACAGACATTGAACTCAAGTCTCGTTTGATCAACAACTTCACCGTGTCACCGGCGGTTCTTAAAAGCTCAAAAGCTTTCCATAATGGCTTTCCACGAAGAGTAATTTCATTTATTGCTAGCAGTCTATCACCAATACGAACTGCATCACTCCTAAAAGTGGAGGGATTGAAAAAATGATAGAAAATAACACTCACTAGATAGAAAGAGAAATCATACCAATGAAAATAAACATAAAAATACAAAGACACACAAACAGATAAATAAATATACATTTAACTAAACGCTAATAAATATAAATAAACACGAACATAAACGAGTACATACGACTACATGGGAATATATACGTACACATGCGAATTCTTACGAACATAAACGAGTGCATACGAATACATGGGAATACATACGTATTCATATGAATTCTTACGAACATAAACGAGTACTTACGAATACACGGGAATACTTACGTATACATACGAATTCTTACGAACATACACGGATACATACAATAATTGCCAAAAGTCCCTGGGACACTTTTAAATAATTATGAAAAACTATAGCCTTCTCAGTATTTCAATCATTACGCCTTCTACGCACCCCCTTCCCCCTAAAACAATGTTGGTCTGTTTCTGAGATATTTAGCGTTATTGTGCACGAAAAGTTTTTCCGTTACCGCATGTACTTCTCTCAAAAACCAACATTGTTTAGGGGGAGGAGGGGGACGAATGTACCATCCAGATTAAACATTTGCAGAGTGTCCCAGGACTTTTGCTGAGTATTGTACGAATACAGACATTGATACAAATACATACATATATACCGCACATATACGTAATGTATACATACATATATGTAAGAGTACATACCAGTGGCGGAAACTTTATATATTATTAGGGGGGAGGGGGTGAAAACCTTGTAAATTGTTGCTTATTGCCATCTGTCAACCATTTCACGTAGCGTTGTAAAAATCCTTGAAGTCTGAAATTATTCGAATGCCGACACTGGGACATACACAAAAGACGAATCCCAACATGATAAACCAATTTTATCTCCTACCTGCCAGCAATGCTTCCTTCGATAATGGATGTTATGTAAATTGGATCGAAAGGCTCTTCAGACCCTAAAACCAGGGAAAGTTAATCAAGCAAACTGAATCCCTATGCATTATATTACAGATGACATTGTCAGTGAAGTAACCTTTTATTTGATGCAAAACAAATTATCTGAATAAGGTCATGCAATTAAATACAGGTTTGCTACTTCTATTTCAGGAAAAATTCCCTGATTTTCCCTGATATTTTTACTGAAATGATACTAATTTCCCCCTATTTTTCCCTGATATTCTTGCAATCCATGCTTATTTTTCTATCTTTTTATTGGACAGATATGGGGCATCGGAGAGTCTTGAACCTAATTTTGGCCGTTCAAAAACTTGGTTTCATAGCAAAACGAAACCGCGCTTCAAAATGACTGCATAAAATAGAATGATAGACAAACGGGTAAAATTTGGTAACAATCACACTCAACTAGATGTATGGCTAAGCTTGGAGAAAGTCACTGCTCAGAAACGAAACAATTTGAGCCTCAATTTTCTTAAATTTTCCCGAAATTGAGCCTGAGATTTTCTTAAATTTTTCTTAACTTTCACTGAAATAAACTGGCTACAGTGGTTTACACTTTCGTTAATAATATTTTATACTTGAATTTGAATTCCATCTTTAACATTTTGAATGCAATAACGACGACATACCGCTTTTTAGCCTATAAAAACACTTAATTTTGGAAATTGAGCCTCGTGATTTTCTTACGATTTTCTTAAGATTTTGACGATTTGAGCCTCATTTTCTTATAAACGTTTTTCTTATAAAAAAAACGTGTATTCCTCATGTATAAATTGAAACTTTGTTCATCCACAGCGGACGACTAAATATTCCAAGTGGAGACTAATCACGAATTTTTCCAAGCCAAACTAAACCACTTTTGAGCATTCAATATCAAATACGCCTTGCTTGATTATAAAAAGCTGTCTGAGACAAAAATGTTAGGATAAGATTTGCTGGCATGGAGTAAATTCTTAATTCAATTAACAAACTAACCAGAAATTGTTATTCCCAGCTGCTCTCCTCTACGATTAAATTCGACGCCAAAAGAGTTTCCTTCAAGAAAAATAATGAATCAAAAATTAAAATCATAAATCAATATCGTGAATCAATAACTATGAAAAAAAGTCATAAATCAAAGTGACAAATCAGAGTCAGGAATCAAACTCATGAATCAGAGTCATAAACCAAAACCATAGTTCAATGTCATGAATCAAAATCATAAATCAAAATCACGAATCAAAATTATGAATCAAAGTCACAAATCAAAATCATGAATCAAAGTCATGAATCAAAATCATGAATCAAAGTCATGAATCAAAATCATGAATCAAAGTCACAAATCAAAACTATGAATAAAATTCATAAATCAAAGCGACAAATCAGAGTCAGGAATCAAACTCATGAGTCAGAGTCATAAATCAAATCATGAATGAAAGTCACAAATCAAAATCATGAATCAAAGTCACAAATAAAAATCATGAATCAAAGTCACATATCAAAATCATGAATCGAAGTCATAAATCAAATCATGAATCAAAGTCACAAATCAAAATCATGAATCAAAACCTCAAATGAAAAAATAAATAATGGATACAATAGACATGTTGCAAAAAGATTTTCGATGCAAACTGAAATTCCAAAGGTATTACTTTTGTAGATCTAGGCCTACAGATGCTGCAATGGTTTTATATTCTTACCTTGAATTTCTTCATCTTTCTTGACAGTTATTTTTATGACGTCATAGTACTTTCTGATCATCTCGTTGGCTTCATAAAGAGAAAGACCACTTGTAGGTACACCGTTTATGTGGACAATTTGGTCGCCGGGGGCGAGTATTCCCATCCTGTATAAAATGACAATAACAGTGGCATTAGTGTATTTCAAAACATGTTACCTGCATCGCGTAACATGCTCAACAGTGTCTCTCAAAAGGGCAGTTCTCCAATGCATCAGAGACTCTTTCACAATAGGAAAATGTACCTGTATCGTGCAATATTCTCAACAGTGTCTCTTAAAAGGGAAGTTCTCTAGTGCATTAGAGGCTCGTTCACGCTAGAACAGTCCAATTCTCTCTGCTACATCAATATTGCATTAATCATCAGAAAAAATGTTTCAGAAAATATCAGAACTGCAGCAAAATCGTCTTTGGCTGGTCAAAGATTGGTGAAGATTCAACTGGTCAAACTGAAGTAGCATTAACACAGGGCTACAAACCTGTAGGCGACACTAGCCTTTTTAATGTCCACAACTCTCAGGTACTTTTCTCGATCATCGCTATTGGTTTCTGTCAAACAGTAAACAAGTATTCAAGAAAAGAATTAACACAAGGTGACCAGTAGAGATAAAAATTGATCTTATCTGACCATGATAAACATCACAGAAAACTTCAAGAAAAAAGGCTTGAACAAATGGATGGAGGAATGAATGAGGAAATGAAAGGATGAGTGAATGGATGGATAAATGAATGAATTATAACTTTATATATATATATATATATACACACAATATATATGTATATATAATTTATATATAAAATATATATATAATTTATATACAATATATATATACAAATAATATATATATTATATATATAATATAAATATATATACATAAATCCAAGAAAGACTAATACCAACTTGTTTGCCAAGATAATAATGGTGACCACAAAATTACGTCTTTTTCCTTATCTATAAATACTATTACTTATCTTACAATTATCTATTTAACACATCTATTATCCTATATTTCATCAGCTAGAACCTAAATTCTAGGACTTGCTATTCTCATGCAAGACTTAAGCACTGAGAAATCGGAATCTCTGACTTCAGGATCTCTGACCTAAGGATTTCTGCCCTCAGGGTATTAGAATTTCTTCTGGCATGTCATATCAAAAGACAAGAATAATTGAGCTATCTTCAAAACAAGTCTCTCCCACATAGTCCAATAGGCCAAGGGTTGGTCGCCACCAGTTGGGTACAATCTATTTTATCTGGGAAATTTCTTCAGAAATAGTAACGGTTTTTGCAGAATAAAGGCATGAATACATTTATATCTCCGCATGCGAAGTCTCTCTGGCTTCTCCGACATCTGCTTGTTCATTCGGGTAAAAAATTTGAAACTCTCCTTCTATAGGTTTAAAGCGTTTTTAGATCAATGAGCCCAAAATCCCCATGCTCAGAGCAAAGGGATGAAACAAGCTGATTGCATGAAAATAGAAAGCTGCTTCTCTACACACATGCGTCAAGAAAAATATTTCACGTAAATCTATTCAGAGTAAAAATCAATTAAGAACTCCGAAACCCTTCTGGACCTAATGCGGATATTCCATAATAATAAGCGGGTCACCGAATACATCCATATCGTCAAAGATAGAACCATGACTAGACATGAAAAAGCATTTTGACAATAAGCATAGTAAATATTATCCAGTTTCCTTGGAAATGAAGAATAATTATTCACTAACAAGATATGTAAAATATAGATAACAGCAATACAAGACAGGCGCGCCTAGCTTATAAACAGAACAATTTAACTTTCTCACAATCGACATAAAGATGCGTGGGTGTTGGGACTCGTAACTGCAGTCTATTTTTGAAAGATATTTTCAGACTGCTGTCCAGAGAAAAACTAATTTCCATCTCCATTGAATGTGGGAATCAAAGGAAAGTCTTGGGCTTACGTTACTAACACATTAGAAGTTTCCAATAAATGAAAAATGTGATGAATTATATAATAAATCGTTCGATAAACCTACAACTAAGATACAAGATAATAAGATACTAATAATCAAAGTTCCAAACCAAATTCGAAGAAAAACTGATGGTACTTTTTCGAAAAGAATAGTTAAGAAACTAAAACAGAAGTATAAAGAGGAGAAAAAAAATTAATGTTTTAGAACAGAGGGAGATAGTTGCGCTTCCATAAGTTAAATTATAAAAGTGAGGGTGGAAAGCTGTTGAAAACTTTAGTTGACACAACCAAAAAAAGACCGATTTTAAAGTTTTAATTGATGGTTTACATTCTCACCTGCTAGAATAATCCCAGTATTTTCTGATCTTGGTAATTTGACAGTAAAAGTACCCGAACTTGGCACGATAGAGTCTGAAGGAAGAAGGCCATGTAAGTTAAATAAAGAGCCTATGTTGAGAAAGATATTGTGCTGGCAGGCATCTAGGCACGTGACAGGCAAAGAGCTGCTAGCAAGACTAAAGAGTGTTAGGTACCAAGATTGTTTCAAAACTTCTCATGATAAGAAGAAAAGCAGTCATAAGCGACCTATTTGTGATGTAAACATCCTTCGTACATAGTTACTTTGTAAATCATTAGCTATTTACAATTTTCTTGAATAATTTACATTTGCGACTCCCAATTATATACTTTCATATTTCCACTCAGACTCAGCTAAAATATGTGAATTTTTTATTTCTAAAAGCAACAAATGCCAAATTCTGCATCTGGTGTACCGTATTACAATATAAATTTGATGTTGAATGAGTACTGACAGGCTATCATAAGAATTTACCAGAAATAAAAAACTTCGTGGCCTCAACTGTGCCTGATGCAAATGCTTTTCAACCTAATGGCATCTTTGAGATGCCTTTGAGTGGCACCACAATAAAATGTTCCAAAGGTCAAGGTCAAGATAAGTCAAAGGTCACTCCAAAGGAAAAAACGAGTCAAAGGTCATTATCAAATCAAATTGACTGGGCTAAATTTAAGTTAGAATTTTAAATGTCATCTGAACACATGAATAAAGAGAGATGGAAGTTCACCTGTAACATCAAATTCTATTTCCATTCTCAACGATGTACCACTTTCATAAACTGCTCTATAAAATTCTTCAACACTCATAAATTCAGTCCTAATACCATTTATTGATAGAACTCTGTCACCAACTTGTAAAACCCCGCTTCTGTAACAGAAAAATAGAGATTAAAGATAATAAAAGAGCACGAATAACTGCAAAAGTATCCAAAAATATAATAAATGTGTACAAATAGGAGCATAGAAATAACAAAAAAACACAAACAATTGTGAAGAATTCGGCAAAACATTGCAAAGTCTGCCAAAATTTTTCCTAAAATATAGTACTTAATAGACCAAACAACAAAACCACTATGGCATTATTTCATCATTCGAAGTGACACTCAAGCTGACCTTATTGAATAAAAACATAGCTTGAGGCTATTTAAAGCCTCTTTAGGTCACTATTGAGCTCTAAGGACAACCCTCTACGTCATGGAGGGCGTATGGACCCTCGTAATTCCTATACAATTCAACACGTGGATTTGTAAAGTTACTCTTGCATCTAGAAGATACGTTGCTTCTACGAACAAAAAGGCAACAAACTTCCTTAGTTACCTATCAGCTGCTTTGCCACTGATAAGTGAACGCACAATGATACAATTCATATCAAAACCATTCATTCCATCTTGAATCTCGATTCCGAAATCACCATCTTCAGCAATGAGAACGAGACTGGTTACTTCGGTCCTAGATATCATATTACCAATATTGCACTGCGAAAGAGTGCTGCAGTTTGACATTAAAGAACGGGTATCGTCCAGCGTTCCGAATCGGGAGTTCATGGTCATACCACGTTTGATGCTACGGTAATTCTGAAAGGAACTCTGACTCTCTTGTGGCTTTGCACTTGGCATGCTCCGTTCTGTACTGTTGAGTCGCTTTAATGACGAAAGTGACGTCTTTGATGGGTACTGTCGCAAATTAGGCCTATTCAAGGACAGGGAAGGGGTCCGGGTTTTCTGCTCAATCTCTGGCGTTCTCTCCTTTGCCAAAAACTGGAGGAAGTCATTCATGCTTCCTTGTGTTGGTTGGGCACTCGGCTGCTCAAAAGGCATAATCTGCAATTGAATCGTCTTTCCTGAACTTTCCATTATCTTTCTGGCTTGGTCCACTGACATACCGTCCATGCTGACGCCATTTATTCCCAAAACAGTGTCACCAACTGAAATGGCGCCACTCCTGAACAAAAAGGATTGACGCGAGGATTCAATTCCACGCAAATATTATACAAGAGAAATTTGGAATATGCAATGGGCTTCACAGAGTGCCAAAAGTCGAAAGTCATCACTATCAACAGCAACATGGTTGAAGGAAGCATTTTGAGATAAGGTAGTAGACATTACTATCATTATAATAGGCATCATCATCATAACCATCATCATCACCACCATACCCATCATTTTTAACATTTTTAATGAAATATGAAATAAAATAATAGAAATGGAATATAACTTCAAACTCTACCACGAAGAATAAATATAATAAGTAACAATACAATAACGTGCCAGAAACTTTTTTCCACGTGCAATCAAACTCAAAAAGCTAATTTATTGACGTCAGTCAGTCAACTGATTAGTGTCAAGTCTGCTCGCTCCAAAGAAAGTGTGGTGATGCTCTACAACGCTAAGCAAACAAGTCGCTTGTATTGTCAAGCAAGTTGACCACATCTGATTTCATAGGGCCTTACAATCGAGACATTTTTAATTAAATTGCCAAAATGAAATAATGAAAACGTTAAAATTACCTGCTTGCTAGGCCCGATTCCGTAACTTCCGACACGATGACAATGCTGCCAAACTGTTCGCTTTCCAAGGACACTGAATAGAAAGAATCAACAAAACAATGGATTGATAGATAAAATTAATAACCAAAACAACTAGCCCATGAATTAGTCAACAAACCAGCTTACTGAAAGACTGAACAACTAGATAATGCTAAAAACTATGCAAGGCTACTTAGATAAAAGTACAAACACAAAACTGGGAAATGATTGCTTGTTTTATTGCATAAGAAAAATTACAAGAAAGAGAAAAAACGAAGGAAAGAGAGAAAGTAAGGAATAATGAGCAATAAGTTATCAATTTCGTTGGAAAAATTTGCTTACGTTACAGTTTACAAAATTTTAAAATTTAAAAGGTGTATATATTACTCAATTTAAAAATTGTTGAGATGTAAGGAAGAGGTGGAGCACAGACCATCTAAGCGTAATCCAGGATGTACAGATTCATGTGGCCTAGAAATCTCCACCATTACACTGGTTCGATCACTTCCTTTTTGTTCTACACGAAAGAAGAAAATACGTCATCGTCAAGATCCTTTACGAGACCGGTACATGCATCCGAGACAACTGAATTAAACTCTCTTAATGACACTGATATCAAAAATTCAACATCAGTAATCAAATGAATAATGATGTTGAATAATGATAGATATGTCTTTCATTGAATGAATGATATAATCAAATTGTAGACTACTGTTTTTTTGCATAATAATATGAAAGTACATGGGTTAAGAAGAAGTCTTGTAGCTGTTTATAAAACTGTCGCAAGCATTTAAACTTTAAAGAATTTGATCCTCTCAACTGACCCATAATTACGATAAATTCAATCAAAGTGATAGAAAACATTAACGTTGTAAAAATAACAAAAATCTAATACTTCACCTGATTCACCTTTTTTGTCAACGTTGAATTGTATTTTCAACGTGTAATCATTTCTTACATCTTTCACTATTGATTTAATTTCAGAATTGTGAAGATTCTCAAGACTTTTGTTGTTCAGAGCCAGCACAATGTCGCCTTCAAATACCTCTCCACACCTGCCAAAACCAGTATAAAGTCACAACAAATTACAATTCTACACAAAGGAAGATAAAGTAAAACTTGAAATACATAAACCATATAAAACACGTTAGACAAAATAAATGAAATTATTCTTCATTTACTAATTCTTATTCAATAACCAATTATATTATGGAAACCTTCACCACTACACATATCAATGGAACGCAATTCATCAAAAACTAGATTGCATCAGATTACCTTGCATAAGACAAAAGCAGCTTTTATTAGATTATATTAGATTGCATTAGATCATACCGTATTTGAAGTAGATTATACCAGATTGCATTACATAATACTTGATTGCAATAGATTAAAGTAGATTGCATCAGATTATAGTATATGATGATGCTATTCCTACTATACATTTCACGCATTGGAACTACTTAGATTACCCTACAGAGCACCTTTCTAGCTAATAGGTAATCCATGTCTATATCAACTCCGTGTTAAGCTTCGCGTTGCCGTAGCCGCCACATTGCGTGTCCTAATCTTGAGCTCATGCGGAACAACTGCTAAACATTGTAAGTTGACGCCAACACATTACAAACAATATCTTCTACATAACAATTCTGAGGTTATGAAGAGTTAAAAGAGCGAGACAGATAAAAACGTCGAGCTTACAAAGAACGCTGAGCGACACTACATGACAAAAATCTAATAACAATGTATGAAGTACGCGGTTGATTCCCCATCGCAAAGGTTGCTTACTAAGATACGCGAAACAAACCTTGCAATCTCACTATCATGCTTTATATCTGCTATTGTTATAGGCCTGTTTATGAGACCATCTCTGCTTCTTCCACCTAAAACACATAAGGATTTGCTGAAGGTCTGCCTATTACAGAGACTGAGCAGGGCACTTTGATCGTAGTGTACTATGTCATGATCCAACACAGGGGCGTTGCCATAGGAAGCAGGGTGCCACACCCCCAATGTTTAGCTTGTCGGCACATTTGCCGCATATCAATAGTACTCGTCAACGTTGTACTGCTGATAAAACTCAAGGAATGTCCTATTTGTCGGTAAATTGGGTTCGAACGAGATCTGCTTGTCGACACATTGGGGATCCTACCATCAATTTTCTTTTACTTCGCCCCTGATCCAACACCACTAAAGCGTTTTGTTATTCAGGAAGGTCAATTGACAATCTGGAGATTTGCATCTCTATTTTTGGTTTTTCTGTTGGTTACTAGTGTTGGAATGTAAAGAGACTCTGAAACGCTACACATAACGTGTATCACAAGATGTTATCAATCTATCAGCAGTCGTGAAACGGCTAAAACCACAGAAGGCCTAAGGGAGCATTAACAGTAATTAAGACACTGGCGATATTCAATGCTTTCCAGTGCACTCTGCACAAACAGACATTATTCTAAACTTGGACAAAAGAGTATTAGCATGATAAAGCAATCTGATAGCACTTGCAAAGTCCCACACCCATCAAACCATAAAGATTTGTTCTTTGATGAGTTTCAAGTATCCAGAGCATGCCATGTCTACATTCCTTCATACAACATTGTAGCACACAAAGTATATTTACATGTTTGAGGCAGAGATACATTAGAAATCGTGATAGACGTAAATGATAAATTACGGAATTGATAAATATAGATGCAAAAAGCAAGTAACTACCTCTCAATGTGAACTTCATCTCATTGTGTTCCTTGCACAGATTCAAGGTTGTGGACTTCACAATGGCTTCTGTAGGGCAAATGACAAAGAATTGTGTAGAAAGGATCACTTATTGGAAATGAAAAGTTGGGAAAATAAACAATACTCAACAAATTAGATGTAAACTGACATTAAACATAGGAATAACCTGCAGAAGTAAATTTTCTGACTGGTTTGCTATTCTACTTGTTCTTATGGGGAGAAGGTCAACATCCCCCAAAATTTCATGCCCCCTTATGCTCATGCAAATAAAATGCAGGTAGTGTCCTTTTGAATAAATTATTAGCAACAAAATAGATATTTTGCATGGTGCTTTATGTAAATACTAACTACCAACCATTTTGTTCTGTCCAACTGCTCAAATAATAACCATAGGCTTTTGTCACACTCAGTTTCAAATTTGCAAGGAAAAACAAGCCATTTCTTTGCCTTTTTTCACTACTTGGCAAATGGATTACCAACGAGGATTATCCATAAAGAACAGTAAACTTGAAAAAATTGGACTTAAAATTTTCATGTCTACTTTTTAAAGTTTACTGTCAAAACTAGAGAGCTCATACCTCCAGGTAGCTTTTTATATTGCATCTTGAAACACAGCTTCTTCCCTGCTTCTTGAATGAACTTAATAATCTCACTATGCTTTAGCCTTGTTACATCTTTTTCATTAATTTCTAATATCAAGTCACCAACAGAGAAATAATCAGACCTACAAACAAGAATATTGGGACAAATATGAGCTAAGATCAGTGCAGTCAAAATATGGAGCATGCAAAAAATGGCTTTAAATACTCGGCTCTAAAGTTGGACTGATATGCCTGTTGATATAGGAGAGGCCTCAACTCTCAAGTACTTCAAAAAGAAATTAAAAGCACATCTATTGGCTGATCAAAAATGATAACTGAAAACATGACCCCCTGGAAGAACAACAATATTAGTAAATTGCTTGTCATTATACCTGTTCTAATTCTGTCTTTTCTGTTATTAAAAGTGCATAT
>WIPJ01000159.1:133713-144692 GCA_018155075.1 Cassiopea andromeda
GAGGACCTAGTGCGACAACAACAAAATTGGGTTATCTGACTTCATACTCATGCTGTGAATACTGTTGATGGCATCCATTACACATTCTTGTTTTCACCTTAATTTCTTTTACTGCATTACCTGACAATCAATACACGTTTCAGAATAATCTAATGCCACTTGAATATGATGTACCCCATAATCGACTTAGGCCTGTTGAAAATAAATTTGCATAGGATAAAGCTCGGACCGCGGAAGGGTGGAGGCAAACAACTCTGGAGCTACCACTTCAAGGGTATCAACTTTTTGATTAGTTGACCTAAGCTTTGTTTTTGCAGCAAAATTATAAAAAAGCAAAGATACTATTAATGAAAATGGGATATCATTCTCTCCCTTTCTTTATAAGAGATGAAAGAATAGGGTTTTCACAAGAGCCTTTCTAGAAATGAAAGGCGTTTCCATTTACGGGAATGGACCTATTTTCCTAACAGATAACGTGTTCAGTGTAAATTCACAAGGATTATCGGCTTTACTTTTCATCCTAAACATACTAACCGCTATGTTTCAATGGCCTATAGTCCGTAAGATGCAGTTTCACAATAGAAAATGAAGGGGATTGTAGGCAAACCGCAAAACTGTTTTTAAGTCTGTGCCCTGCTTTGCAATCTTGCTAAAAATCGTTGATTATGTGAATTTCTTTACGTCTTTGTCAAGCCGAAAAAATAATGCAGGAGTAGAGAACATTCGTGAGCTTTGAATATTCCGCAAAAGAAAAGGACTGACGGAGTCAGCGTTTCCTGGCGGCACCTTTTACGATGCAAAATCGTAAAATTATGGTAATGTAATGCAATTTGTCGCTTTGCGGCTACTTAATACCGTTACTGCATGTTGGGAGCATCACCTTTTATAAGCTATGTCACACCCAGAGCTTCCGGCAACCATTCTCAACGCGCAGGCGATAGATTTCTGTTTTATAACATAAAATTTGCCACACAACATGACTTTGCTGACATTTATTGCCCTACTCAATAATCGTAACTCAACTTGTTGGATACTAAAGATCTCATTACTTGAGGGAAAATGTAAAAGATAAATTATATCAACGAAAAATAAGCACTCTCTGCCTTTGTTGAGCTAAGCAACCTGTGGGAGAATTATCGGGGAAGTTACGTCTTCAGAGAAATGGAAGAAAGCAAGCGAAAGGATATGTCCATCTATGAGAATGAACTCACCCGTTACTTTGTACAAGAGTTGGCTGCAAACAAGGAGACCTAAGACAGGATGCAAGTGACGTAGTGGAAGCATAAATCAGACTCTTTACATCTCTGACTGAGTGTTGTCTAAGGTTGTTTTATGTTAACTGCTTCAAAGGCACCACAGGAGAAAGCGGTAAAGAGACTCACTTACACTCCCAGGAAATCACATCTGGATAATACTCATATAACACTCTCATTTAACTTTGTTTAGTAATTCTTAACCCAAAAATCGTTGAGACGCCAAAAGATTGTTCACTGGGATTTATCAATGATGACCTTAAAGAGCAATGGTAGCTACTTGTAAATGAGGACGTGAAAGAGTATTCAGACAGGAAAAGATCAAGGAGTAAGTTAGTAGACAAACCGAATCAAATGCAATTATCAAAGAAAGATATATTATCATCTGGAGGAGTGAACATGCACAGACAAGTAGAAATGTAAGTAGAATCAAAAAAGCGTCAGGTGAAAGGACATATAATTAAAGAAAGAGGGTAATACTGTAACTTGAGTAGCATATAAGTAGAGTTACGATAATTGATCCTTGTGGTGCCACAATCAACAGGAGGGGCAATGTGCAGCTAAATAAAAACACCAACCATCGCAAGGTTATTTTACCCTACAGGGGTGGGTCTTCAATACTATAATTAAAAACAATATCACCAAAAATATATCAGAAAATAACTTGATTTACAATATTTTGAAAAAGGCTGCAAAGTTGAATCTTGTTGGAAACTTTGTCACGTGCGACACTCCTGCGCAATTCATCGTATATCTAGCTTAGCATTCGTTTTATAGTTCATAGTTCACAGTCACAGTTCATAGTTAAGAGTTACGAGTTTAAGTTAAGAGTTTCAAAATAGAACAATATTTATGTAATTACTGTAAATATTGGGTTGATTCAATGCTATTACATATCCAACGAGAAATTTAGTTCATTGTCAAGTCTTGCACTGATCCACAGATTATAAAGTTTACAACAATGCTGAAAAAAGCATAACTGGCTGCATGAAAAATATGTGGATAGAAATTTCCCAAACTAATTAGGGAAAATTAACGTTCAGAGAATAAAATAAGAAAATATTACTTTTTCGTTCTGACGGCATTTGTGTTCAATGCGTTATTTCAAATTTCTACTAAACAAAGCATTTCATGGAGGGTAGAATGGTAAAAACAGCAACTAACGTGAACAATAAAATAGTGATCATGTCTTAGTAAAATTTATAAATAAAAATAGAGGACATAAATACTTATATTTTTAAACAAAAAATGACGCCGTTAAAAGTATGCTTCGATAACTACATCTCTAGGTGAAAAAAAATGCAGAATCAAGCCTTGAAACTTGGAAGCAAGAGACGTAGAAATCAAAACAAAGTCTCTGAAAAGTGATTCTTTTGCGCAAACTGTTAGCATGTTTGTTGCTTATTAAAAATTCCCACAAATAATGAACAAATTCTTGCTTATGAATGACTAGTAAACAAAGGTAAGAAAATTAAAGAATATCTAAGTTTTCAATGCGCACAGTTGATTGGGAAATAAACTAAAAAGTATTCGGGGGGAGGTTATATTCAGTGATCTTTTTCTTCTCTACTTAGGAGTGCATAGTATTCGTCTTCAGGAGAAACTAACGAAATTCCTGGGTGAAATCTAAGTTTTCGTTTAAATACAATCTGTAAAACATTAATATGACATGTATAGGAATATGTGTTAAAGGGAATGCGTATTTATTGCAACGAATACTTGTAGTAATTCTCTCACTGCAAATTGAATCCAATAGGAATTCAATAATTTATGAGGAAGCTCAATCCTTTTGATAAAAAAATAGAAATACGATAATGTTTAAATATTTTCCTTTTGAAAGCAAAATTCAACTATCATTATTTAACTGCTTTAGTTAAGAACTGTGAACAACTCTACCATTTTTTATGACATACTTAATCAGTTCATTGTGACTTCCCATTTGATAAATCAGATGTTCCCACCTAAAAAGTAAGAATGTCACGTGTTAGTTGTGAAATCGATCTTCCAAGAACATTGAAAACAGTAACGTGTTGGGAGAAAGCTCAAACCAGATCCTTATGCAGACCCATACTAACATGCTCTCCTTCAAATGCAACATAACTATGGTCAAACTAAGCTACAATATAACTGAAAGTTTTCCCTACGTTTCCTTACGTTTTCAGATAAAAAATAAAGTAAAAAAAAACTACAACGTATTTTGTTTGCACCATGTACAGCGGGAAAGGACATTGAGTTATCTAGTCTCAACTGTATATGGTGTTTAATAATTAGCATATTCAAATCAAGGTACGTAAAGTTCATCTCACATAAGATGTGCTATGATGTGGAGAAATAAGAATGTAAAAGAGACATAATAGATGTCCAGAAGATACGATTGCAAACATATCGATTGGACAATTTCAAATGTCCAATAATACTAGGCATCTGGTGTGAGATGAGCTTTTTACAACTCAAAATAAAACAACTGTAAAAACAAGTAAGATGGGCGGTGCGTTGCTAGTATTTTCATAAGCTCATTCCATCCTTTTAAATAAGCTTTCCCACCCTTTTTCATAAGCTCATAAGCTCATTCCATCCTATTTTTCTGCGTTGAAGAGAAACTCGATTGCAATGCTTCAATGCAAAAAAGTTTGGAGAAGCTTAGCTTGAATCAAGAAAGTAACTGGTAACTTCAAGCAAAGAGAAGCGTTGATGAGTAAAATAACACCAATGAATTTAACTACCTATCATTTAACATCAGGCTATAATCTCCAGCAAGAAGATGGCACCAAATTACCTTTCAAAATCCAATCGTTAAGCTAAATTCGGTGATATCATAAGTTGAAATAATATAACAATGAATTGCAACATCCAAGGACTGTCTGTTTTCAGTAAATCTCATTCAGTCTAAAATAGTGTTGGCATATTTTTTCACTCACGATGATGTAACGATAGGGTATCGTATACCTTTATACTTGTAATAATAAGTTCTTGTCGGAGAGAACACTTATGTTTGACTATCGACATGAAAGGCAGGGTAGTCATTTCCTGTACACCCCCCCTTCTTATTTCTCCAGTGCTTTGCGCATCAGACCAACACTCTATGTACTATACTATTTGATAACAACGATGCACAAAGAAAAAACCTATGGTATACTTTAATATAGAGTTTGTGTTCTATTAAGCAAGCAAAGTGCATTGAAATAGCTGCCCCTGATTATGTGATGGTGAAGAGCAACATGCACATTGTCTTAATGATAAGATGCACAGCAAAATATACGCTTGTCAAAAATCGGTGCATGAATTGATCCTTACCCTCTACTGAATTCATACTTGGCTAAGAATCTAGTCAAAACATTGGCGAAGTTTCCACGCACACATTAGTCATACAATCCTTATAGAAAGCACAGTAGCATTACCTTGGAGCGTCTACAACAATCATATCAGCAACTTTTCCAATTTCGATTGAGCCATGAGTCTGCGATCTTCCGAGTGATGCTGCCGCATTAATAGTAGCCGCGGCTAAAGCTTCGTTCATTGACATTCGAAGAATAACACAAGCCAAATGCATTGTAAGAGGCTGAAAAGTTTAATAGATGATCAAAATAGAAAAACATCACGCAAATTACAGTATGCCACTAGGTAACATCAACATTGACATAAGACATCACGCAATAAGACATTTGCCGGGTGAGTAGCCAAGCGGCCCGGCCAGTTCCATTAGCTTAACTGAAGTTAAGCATGGCTATGTACGGTCAGAAACAGGATGGGCGACCTTCCAGATGAATGACCAAAACAGCTCACTCAGCCGTACTTCGGAAGGGGCGTTAAACTAGTGGTCCCATGCCTGGATGTGGCATCCATAGTAGGCCTAAATTAGCTGACAAAAAGCTAGATGTAACAGCCTACTCAAAATAAAGTACACAGCAACAACAACACCAGGAGGTAAAACCATTGGATGATCAAAATATGACTACGAATCACACATAAGGCACAAATACCTTTAAAGCTCTATTAAGCTCCCCTCTCTAATGAGCGCCTTCTCTAACAAGTCCCCTCTCCATAAAGCCCCCCTTGTAAAGCAAAAATTTCAAATAAGCCCCCTCTCTATTAAGCTCCCCTCTCTTGTGGAAACAAATGATTGAATGGGTTCCAAGGGCATGGAATATACTGCCAGAAGAGATCACATGTATAAAGTAAGGTCCAAGTGTGTCTTAGAAACCTACAGAATACTGATAATTTTGAAGGAATTCAACAGAAAAAGCTGATAATTTTGAAGGAATTCATCTAGGATTACTAACTGATACTGATCATTAGTACAAAGATATGGAGATTATTGTTAACTAATGTGAATAAATTTTTGAAGTTTCTTACATTAATTTTTCACTGGAAGCAATGCAGAGGGAATACAAGAGACCATTTCTATAAACTTTTTATCTTGAGTTAGTAATAAGCTCCCCTCTCCACTAACCACCCTTCTCTATTAAGTCCCCTCTCTAAGACTCCAAAAACTAAACAAGCCCCTAGGGCTTCATTGAGCATTTATGGTAAGTTTGAAGAGAAACCTGCATTACTCACCATTGACAAACAAAAGGCATTTGGATTGAAATCAGAGCCAAGTGCAACTGCCACACCTGCAAAAATAAGTGAAAATCTTCACAACACTTTAGCTATTACAATGAGAATCCAATATTTAACAAGGATAGGGAAGCAGAAACAAACTAGAAAATTTATGGCAAGAAAGATGCCACATATTTTGAATGTAATATTGAATTGCTTGAGGATACCTGCTTCAATCATTTTCCTAACAGGTGGAGGCTTTAATCTCAATATATAAGCAGTTGTTGGCAAGATCACAGCGACTACTGACTTTCTGCTCATTGCCTGTATACCTTCATCACTCACTTCTTCAAGATGGCTAATGGCTCTTGCATCTAACTTGGCACCCAGCTACAAAAATTAATCAAAAAATGTGATTAATAAGAACAGTAACAGAAGGGGTGCCTATGCTGAAGGGCAGGAGAGGCAGCTGCCTCTTCTACCCTCTTCAATAAGGGGGCAGTGGCTAGAATTTCCCTTCACATTGAACTCTTTCCATCTCTCCTATCCTCTGAAGGGGCATTTCTTGGTGTTGTAGACAGTTTGGATCAAGAAAATTTTTCTGGGAGCAAACCCCCAGACCCCAATTAAACATGATATAACTATGAGACCAATACACTAAATATCAACCTTCTAGAAGAGAGTTTGAAGACCATAATCAACCCCTGGGGAGGAGCATAGTAGTACATAGATATGCCCTCAGAGGAAGCCTTGTCCCCCTGCCTCAGGTAACCACAGGCATCCCTGAGTAATAGTATCCAATACCATGCATATAACTACACAATAACCCAAGTCCTATACTGACCACTTTGTGTCCTTCATTCCTTATTGAAAAAGCTAGAGTCATCACAATTTGAACCATCTTAATAATTGATCACTGACTGAGTAACTTATTGACTACTTGACTTTCTGACCTAAACACTGACTAACCTGTCCACTGACTAACTACCTGACAAAATCAATCAAAGGAACTTGGGAATAGCTACAGTACTTCCTCAATTAATTGAACATTGGTTTTCCAAACCTCAATTATTTGAACAGTAATTTTAAAGAAATTTTTTTCGAGATTAATACTCTGGTATGCCCCATCAGCCATGAAAATGCTATGGAAGCCTTTGATATGAGCTTCAAATGGGTTAGATGTCAAAAAATCAGCTAGCATTAACATAGCTACATTAATGAATTGACACCAGATGGCAGTGGAAAAGCAGGAATGTAGAAAAAAGGAAAGAGCTATCCATTCTTACTGTAAATGAACCACTTTTGAGATGTTTTCTATTGTAAACTTTGTGTTGATAGTTAATACACTATAGAACAAGTTATTCACTCCTTGTCTTTGATTATCTCAAAAATACTGGCATTCTAAATTACCCAATTATTCAGCCTATCCAAACAGCTGTTCCAGAAATTCATTTTGAGCTGTTCAGATAATTGAGGATGCACTGCATTCCAAAGCATGAAATTCACCCTAAAAAAGTAATTACCTCACCAGAGTTCATTGGATGTAATTCATCACCATGAAAGTTGATTGCTAAACCAATTTCTTTACCAGCTTGAAGAATCCTTTCTGAGGCATCTGTGTCAAAAACACCCTTTTCACAAAATACATCAATATTCTCAACTGAAAGCTCTTTACTATCATTGAGTTCTTTAATTTTGGGTATCTGTATATTGATGACATCATTTGTAGCTTCTTCCATTGACTTCCCCCTACCAAGTAGCATTCCTTGCATAAACATATTTTTTCAAACCATCAATTGTAACTTCATTGGATCTGGACAAATTCTCAGCAAAAGTAGTGCACTTAAGGCTAAATACACATTTTTTCAATAAGAAAACCACATTTTTTCCTGCGTCTCACTTTTTTTGTAAGCTTTTCTTCCAAGCATATGCACTCAACAGATATTCTGATACCTCTAAAATACTCAGCAATTTCAGCACCTCCAACCCTCTGATTTTTCTTCTAAAATTACCACTGCATGTTGTACAAGTATTTTAGTGATTTTAACACAAGGGGTGGAAGAAAATGGAGAAATGTTCACAGTACCAAAACAAATGCTTGGTACAGTAAAAATCAATTTAAAAGTCATGCACAGTGGGGTCTGGTAAGGTATAATAAGATCAAGAAATTGAAGGTGGAACAATAGCATAAAAGGGGGCTCTAAGTGAAATGATCAAGTTCTAATACCTTGGAATTGCATGCGCACCACAATAAGTACTTGATATTTCTATGTCTTTGAAGCATTCTTTGGCTTTTTCCAGTGCTTTCAGCATTTTTACTTCTGATTCTGCATTCAAACCATATCCACTCTTCGCTTCAACAAGAGTTGTTCCTGACTTCACCATCCTTTTCAGTCTTTCCAAAAGGCTAGAGCATAGTTCTTCTTCTGTTGCTTTTTGCACATGGTCCACAGTAAAGTGAATTCCACCACCAGCCTTGTGCACATCCATGTATGTTGCACCAGCCAGCTAACAAACATAAAAACATGTGTCAGCCAATTGATGTCATACAATCAACATATCTTCTAACAAAGCAGTGCATTAATACAAAGATCAGGCCTTTGCAGCTGTAAAAAACAACTGATACCTACTTTCATGGCAAATTCATGCACCCGATCACCAACCCAAACTGGATGTGTATGCCCATCAACCAGCCCTTCAAGAATTGAAAAGCAGAGGTAAATGAGATTAGTTAAATAGTCATATAAGAAATAAAGCATGGTTAAGAAATTAGTACAAAGATTTAAAATCTCACAGTAGAAATTAAATTTGAAAAAGACCATGAGAATATAGTTGAAAAGATAATTGTATTTTTTCAACTGTATCCTCAGTCAGCACAGAAAATACTTTCTAAAAATTATGATCAAATTCATAGTTGCACTACACAAGCCGCTACAAAACAGGAAGATTTACTGCTGCAGTAATAATTTTTGCTGTTATGTTGTTTGGAAAAAAGATCACACTCATCTGCCTAATGTGTTGATAACACAGGCTTCATCATCCTTTCCACAAGATCACATGTCGCATGAGAAACATATCCAGAATTCAAACACTTAGGAGATCACATCAGGAAGAATCCTAATTTTTAACAAAGAATTGTTCAAACATATCTCCACATGTTATGGTTTTGTGTTCATGTGATGGTGAAAAAAATTCTACCTGGCAAAATTGCTTTTCCACTGGCATCGATTTCTTTCTGGAAAGCACATTGTCTGTATTTTGCTTCCAATTCAGCATCCTCACCAAAATCTTTTATACAACCATCATCTCCAACCACTAAAGACAAACCATTTCTACTCTCGGTAACTGCCACGTGGGCCATTTCCTTTCCTCTGAGCATTGACTCAGACTTATTGCAAACATGGACAATCTGACGAGCATGTCGAATAATCAATAAACTGCTCATGTTCATTCTTACATTTGAAAGTGTGATAGTTGTGCTAAGTATCCTATGTAGCTGTATAAACTAAAAATTAAAACATCCACTTCGGGAAGGAACCATCAGACAAATATCAAAACAAGAGCTATATTGAAATAATCTCGTATTTATCGGAATCAGCCTCTTTTTGAAAATAAATGCACTTCAATTTTTAGGGATTTAAAACGCCATCTTGGTTACTTGTTTGATGGATACGCTGCATAAAGTCAAAGAGGGAATTTTACAGTTTTGCGCTTCTCATGAAAGCAAACACGATGAAGCTGAAAATTTATCCATGCATTGTGATATGGAGTTGCCCGAGGACGGACGGCAGTTTAGAGAAAAAGCTCAAAAGCTGAAGCTGCGCATTTCAAATGACAAGAGATTCAGAATTTCATTTGCTGACCTCATCATTAATAGAAAGGATTTAGAGGTACTTTTATTCCATCCTGTTGACTTGATTTTGGCATCAAAGTTAAAGCAGGAATTTTTATTGCTTTTTGCAAGTCTTTAGCTGAGTAATAGGCCGGACTGCAGATTATTAATGCCAAGATACTGTACATAACACCGCTGTTACGCACTATGGGATGCGCGGAAATGGATTCTTGCAAAATTCCACTGACACCAGACCGCAATGTCACATTGCCAAAAAGACTGATTTTACAGCTTTAGTCTGAGTTGCCAAACACCCTCAAAATTCTATTTGAAAAGTTTGCGTGAAAGCTTAATGGTCACATACCCATGTGCTATTGAGTTATGCAGGGTATTTCATAAGCCGCATCGTTTTAACATTGCAATTAACTAGTTTTTAATCCAAGAAAACGTACCTGATAGTAGCACAAGCAATTTTTCTAACACATAGTAAGTAATCCTGCAAGCTTTGCTTTTCTCTTTGCTGATTGTGACTGCTGCGCAGCGTCATAAGTTTCTTTGTAGCTAAATTCTCATTAATGAGCTCTAAAACTCTATAATTTTGCAATTAATGTTTCTAAAACCAGTAAGTACAACTCTAATCCATTAAAAATGCTATGTCTGTTGCTTAAAATGGCTTATTACATTTTTCTCGTGGACTGTTCTTGAATACCTTAGTGTAAATTCTGTTGTCACATCAGAACAAGAATCAAAATTTGCTACTTCAAGAATTTTTTGTCATCACCAGAAATACTTGCCATCTTCAATGAAGAGTAAGAATATAAAGAATTTAATGGAGAATTCAATGGTATTTAATTCACTTCATTACTGCAGGTTTGTGTAGAGATATTTTAAGACTTTTGGAGCAAAGTGAGGATTTAGGCCTAAAAGAATTTACTTCCATGATGTAACAGCTGTGACAACAAAAATGTAATGCCTGTGAGGGAGCAAATCTGCATTAGCTCTACTGCAGTTTAGGCCATATCACAGATCCAGGGTATAAGTTTTGAAGGGTTCTAGGTTTTTTTGATGTTTGAATAGTAATGATATGTATTCAAATTTTTTACTTTGTTTTAGGAAAATAATTACACATTGAAAAAGCTGACAGCTGAAGAAATCAAATCATTTGTAGCAGAAAATCAATTCCTGAGGGATTTTGAACTAAATACTGCTTCCACTGAAATTAGCATTAAGCTGGAGAGAGCAGATACAGTAAAAAATATCATCAAGGAAACTCTTACTGTACCTGTAAGAAGAAATGACAGTAATTTATCAAGAAATGCAACATTCATATTTGTGAGCAATTGTTTGACTGCAAA
>WIPJ01000159.1:160492-182006 GCA_018155075.1 Cassiopea andromeda
TATATATATATATATATTTCTATTTCCTGTATAGCTCTCAATTACTGATTGGTATAATGGATTAGAGCATCACTTTAAGGATTCACTCCCAAAAGTCATACTGTATCAATCCAGTTTAAGTGAAAAGGTGGACTGCTCCTGATTTCAGTTCTTTGTAGTGATTTAATATGTGAACCAGTGTCTTTTGTTGTGACACAATTCATAGTTCAGTCCATCCATAGCAATGCAACGTCTTTGTTTTAGGTAAATACCCAGCACTTCCAAGTATAGATGAAATTGACTTTTCACATCTTCGTGAAGAGGTTTGTCTATATTTGCTACCAGTATGTTACCTTTCTTTAATCATCCAATTTCTATAGACACAATTTTCTACCTAGGATATTGATTCCTTTTTCTTTTAAAGTTTCATTGCTATATATTTCTCTGCAATGCTTTTTATTTCCTTTTAGCAAGAATGGAGAATATTCATGAAATATATATTTGCATACCCTTTACTCCTAAATGACCTGAAGGAATCAATAATGAATTGCACGACATTACATATAAACCCACCAATAAATAAGGTAAATAGCAAAATTTTTCGACGAGACTCAATTACTACTCAATTTTTAAAAAATTTTCCTCCTTTTTTGTTCTTGCTGAGAGACTCAGAACCGTCGCCTATATCTGTATTATTGTAGTATTCCGGAAAAGCCGTACAGTTATGACATAGTTTGTGCAATTTGTAATTATGAGTAATAGGGTTTAAAACAGTGGAATCTTACGATAAAATTTTAAAGGGGTTATGAAAGTGATATAATTGGGGTTTTTAGACATTGGCAAGTACTTCTATATTTATCATTGGGAGAGGATGGGCGGATGTGGGAGATTGAAACCCTTGCGTTGAAACCGTAGCAGAGGGATCGAACGTGTGATGTATTACCATTACATAACATGTTGATCTAGTCTTTACGAGTTGATTGGAATCAATGTAATAATGAATTAGATGGTGACATGCATAGGTGTTTGAAGCCTGCGTCTCAATGTTTTTGCTTTCAATGCATTTATCAGAAAGCTCTTGTTTTAGGTAACATTGTTTATGTCTGGCATGGCTCGTGATGTTAGTTCCTATTACCACCAAACAAAAGTACTTTTGGTCAGTATGTTTGCTACTTTTGAGGCTGTGATTTTCATACTGCTTAGCTATGAATACTAGTGTTGATGATGCTATTACGCGACGTGCAATGCCATTCAAACATTTTCCAGCTGAATAATAAAATGCTTTTCAATCTTCCCATTACTTACCACCTGGTATCACTTTTGCTTTCCTTAATTAAAATACAAGATTCTTTCCACGTCACTCAGCAAACCTGTTATAGCAGATTTTTGCTGAGGTGACACACAAAGTTTGTTTCACCGCAAACACACGTTTAGTCAACAATAAAAGTGATAATTACCGATATCCTTTTTTAATCAGCGTGTGTTTGGTGTGAAATAAACCTTGCTTTTCACAAAGTTGCATGAAAGGCCTTCACGTGATAAAACCGTACATTCTGGTGAATATCTTCAATGAATTACTTAACAATAAAGTGTATTAAAAGGTAGAATATACACAGGCCTGTTGAATGCATAGTTTGCCGGTTGGATTAACTTTCTTTAGCAGGCTGCACTTTGAGAAGTGTTAATTAGCGTTATTTTTAGTATTGGGTGTTTATGCGTTGGTTGATATTATTGTGTTCAGTCGAAACCCAGGATGAGTTATTTTCTTCCATCGGAACTGAGGATGAGGTCAACATAGAACACACCTGCATCAGTAGAATTGCATTCTCAAAATTCAAGTTTAAACTATGTCTTTGTTGTGTAGTAGATATAGCAACGTTATTAGATTGGTCATAACATTTAAAAAATAGTCAATAGATGTATTGAAAGGAGTCATCCTGTTAACTAGGAGACTCCTTTACTTCATTTACATACAGCTCTACGTTCATTCAATCTGAAGATTTTCCTCCTTTTCTTAGGATCCAATGCCACATTTATTTCCTCTGATGTTTGCAAGGATATATTTGATTCGAGCACTTGAAAAGGTATTGTTCCTTACGTTATGAACATTCGAGAAAAAATGTTTTGGGGGTCAACACATGTTTGTGCAGTTGCTTGTGAAAGAAAGGAATGTTTTATTGGACGAAATCTTATGTCAGTATCCCTCTGTAATAAAAGCAACATATTTTGTAAATGTTCTTCACCGGGGGATATGAAATCTTTCAGATTACTTTCGTTCTTTCTTTACTTATCTTACTTTCCTATTGTATTTTTGGTATTGGGAAAATTTATGACACTTTCAATACATGTCCTTCAACAAAAGAGCACATTTTTTCTTGAAACTTAATTCCTTTCACGATTTTGAAAGAATATTTTCCTCACCATCAATAAATTAAGTTTTTTCTTATCACAGTTTCAGATATCTTTGATTACTTTGTTTTTTATCTTCTTTCTTGGACTTTATCGCTTTTTCATTTTTGGTGACTACTTGAATTTTACTGATATCCGCTCCTCTCTGATAACTACCATGAAATTAAGGATTATAGCACTGGAGTACCCACTGACATTAGATTACAGAGATTTTTCGTAAATGACCAATGGACTATCTTGCTTTATTTCATCTCAATGGGTTTCTTTTTACTCTGCAATTGTTCGATATGTTTTTTGGCAGTGGTGCAATTCTTGTGTATCTGTGTAGGTAATGCACAATGCTTTCAAACTGATTGGCATTAATCCCCCAATTCAAATGTAAAACAGGTATGTTAAATTCCTTTTATTTGGCTAATTGCTAATATGTACGACTGCACTTTAGCAATGCAGAATTCAGATCCCTTTACATAAAAATAGACAGGTTCTGTATTTTGAATGGAAAATCCTTTTGTAGTACTCTGATCCTGATTTCCTTAAAGTTTCTTTATTAGGCAGCGGTTTTACACTCTTGTAATTCAGAGGTATTTGCAGGCAGAAAGTTTTGAAGTCATCAAAAATCTAATCCTTAAAAGACTTTCAAAAATACCATACATCTATTAAGAAAACAACTGGATCAGCATTATTTTTCACGGACTACCTCTTTCGTAGAAAATATCATGCTTTTATGCTAAATATTTACATATATTTATTTCCTTCGCATTCGAAGATAACCTGGTATTACACACCCACATTGCGCTTCTTCTCACTCAATCCCCTGCTTATTTCTAAATGACTAATGCCTCAGTTTAAGCTACATCAATCCTCGTTTTGAACGACAATTAGGTAGCTTTCCTTCTCTTTTGACTGCTGCTCAGGAGCTATCATTATCTCAGACCTCTTTGTCTTGATTCGTAGAAATTGAAGATCATTCATTGGATCCACATCTCGCACGACACTTCTTGCCAGCTTTGCCAGGGTTTTTGATAGTGAAATGTACTGTTGAGTTGTTCCATTGTCCATACTCGAACGAATTGGAACACCTGTTCAAAATATGAATGGATCATTGACTGCAAAAAGTGTCAATTACATTTTACTTCTAGTTCCTTCAACTAGGTTTTGTCTTCAAGCGGTATCATTTCTTGTAGTTCATCACCTTTTAAAGCATCCCCCTCCCCCTGAGCTGAGTCAGCTAGTTTTTCTACTGTAGCTTTCTGCTGAAAATTCTGAAGTATGACTTCGAAGCTTGATTGTCATTCTAAATATACAGCTCCATAGGGACGTCATCATGAGATTATCGATATAATATATGAAGCATACATTAGCATAAATGTACATAGATTAGCATATATTGGCAAATATAGCATGTTATATTTAGAATGATGATGTTTTTTGAGATCGATAAAACAGTACAGCATAACAAAGGAAACATTTTCATGATTGTATGGGTTTACTGCAGCCAATATTTGGGCTTTGAATCAACGCTTACCGTCAGCATTAACTACTATCAGTCCATTGACTCCCCTTTGGTTCTGGATCCTGTCTAATATCTTTTCAGAATCGCTGGCCTGAGACATTTCTACTGCTGATCTGGAGGAACAGAAAACAAATCAAGCATTAGTCAGCGGAAATTGTAATCTATTTGTCCGTTTTGTTGCTATTTGGTAGTTTCTGGCAGCGATTAGATGTTGCAGCTCTCGTAAGGGCTTCCTGGCCTATCGATCCCTCGGAATGATTCCCGGTAAACTGCTCAAAATGTCTTTGAAAATTAATAGTGGGTCTTGAACCTAGCGTTTTCCAAGGCTTATTTTTGCTGCTTGCGCTCCTGTTGACCCTCCAAGATTCAGGGACGTTTACTTTGGCCGTAGACAGACTTGTCATTCCCATAGAGTTAGGAGAACTAGAGAGCCTACTAGGTCACGTGATGCGTGGCAACATAGGAGATCCAAGATGGCCCCTATAGAGTGGCAGAAGTAAACAACGCGTGAATCTTCTTACTAGTGAAACCTTTGAGAAAACATCGTAGCAACGCTATTGGCATATATGTTTGTTCGAACTGCACCTTTGCGCTATATTTACCCTTCGAAAGACGTAGAAATAATTGACAGAGATGTGCATTGTGTAGTGATTCCAACATTTTAAACGCACATAATAGCATTGTAATAATCCCAAAATCTTGTTCTGCGATCGAAAGTGTGAACCAAAAACTAAACTTTAACAAGTAAGTAAAAGTACACACAAGAGTATTTTACAATATCTTTGTTTCGCAATTGATTTGATGGTGTAAGCCTAACATACAATGTAAAGCAGAGGGTATATTGCTTTGTAGGTATGGTCCTAAAGTCTTTCATGCCCTAGATATTGGCTCGACAGTACTCTCAGGTGCAAAATAAACTGCCCCTCGCTTATTAATTTTTCGATTTTTCCCAATCCCTTGGACCATAGTAGGGCCACCCGTTTATTACTTTTAAGGCAAATGACTTTTTTACGAACTCCTCTTATCATTTCCTTCATTGTTAATACTATTCGCCAATAATCAAAGTAAAATAGAATGATTCTGTATATATTCTAGCTCTATGCTTTGTGAAAACCTGTTTTTGTAGATATGATCCTACAGTTTTTCTAACCATCATTTTCTAACCACGTAAAGTCATTGTTCAAATTCCAACCCCCCCGGTTACTAACGGTTAGAACTTTTCCAACGCCCCTGTTTACTAGGACCCTCTGTTTATTTGGCACTTGAGAGTACCTTAACACGATGGCTTTCATCATAATTTGGCCAATACTTACAAATTAATAGGATAGAGCTTTACAAATATATGTTTCTTTTAGGTTTCTAATGAAGCACAATTCATCATTCAGTGAAAAAACTGAATAGGTGCAAAATGTGTTGAAAAATTGATGGTTGTTTCAAATATGCTTTAGAGAAAAGATAAATGTTTACATAACATGACATACATACATACATACATGCATAATCTATTTGATAAAACAGCCACTATATGTCACCATATGTCAGCTAGTGCTGATGTGGGCCTACTACTACTCCAAATGCAATGTAGACCTAATTCATATTCATATAGCACATCAAGGGTACTGTTGAGATGATGGAATAATGGGAGAGGATTTGTTTATTAACCATCTGCAGCTTTTTTTAGTATTTAAGCACTCCTTCAAGAAAATAGTCCACCTGATTAAACTGGCAGATTAGATACATGAAATTTGATTTAACTAGTAGGAAATGCATTAGATTCATAATAATGACACACTCAAGTAGGGCTTCATTGTAAAATTGCACCAGGTGCAAGCAAAAGATGTTTAAATTTTTGAATCAAGTTATAAGGATACCACCTAAAGTGGCAAAATTACAGTATGAAGGTGAAAGTTGCTGGTCAAATTTAAGCACTTCAGTTGCAGCAACAATTAATTTCTTCTGATATGACAAAAAATTAGTTACTGCTGTAACTGTGAAAACTCCATATTTTGATAATAGTGCTTCAAAAATCATTTTTTTTACAAAGACTGAGCATGCTTGATATTTTAATAGCAGAAATAAACTTGGAAAGGCAGCAAAATTAGTCAAAGGAAACTACTGTATATGCAAAGATTGTAGATGTAGGAAATTTCACCAAGTCTTGTGCATGTAAATGGTCAAGATAATTATTTATTGTTTAAAAGGAGAAGGAAAACATTGGCTGTTGGCTTTACTACTTCAGCAAGGTTTATTATAGCTATAACTAAAGATCTGTTGTACAAAGAGAATGATCCATCTCAATATATTTTGACCTATGGATTCATCTAAAAATCAGTAGAAATATTTTCAGTAAAATATGGGGTCACTGGATGACATAGTAATTCATTGTCTCAGAATTCAAATATGCACTTTTGCCACAAAACAATATAGATGTTCTAGGAATGGCTATTTGTACTGATATAGTTGAAGATTCTTTAAAACCTTCCAATAATGTATTTTAAGAGTCTGCTGATAATAGTTCAGCAGTTGATCTTGATATTCATCATCACTTTACAGTCATTCACTTATTGGAAAAATAATGCCTTTTTCTACATTGGAAGCTTTATTGCAAAGAAAATGGTTGCAAACATGAAAAACATTGCATGAACAGATGAACTTTATTATTCCTTTGGTAAGGAGCATGCTATGAAAAGCAAGGCAAATCTCCACTCCTGCAATCCCATAAATGACAACGTGTTTGTTCCATCTTCATGACTAATTTAGAGAGTGCAAGCCACTGACAAGCTATTCAGAGAGACGCTGATTGAATGGCAGGATACATCTAAGTAAAGGAAAAAGAAGACTCTCATTAGTGTTGTAGAAGGGCTAAAAATATAGTTTTTCTAACTTAGAATCTGGGGCTAGAAGAGCACTCAATGAAGAACCATATACTCAGTAATAAAAAAGCCATATAACAACAGTAGTCAAGTTTGTTTGTTCATTACTATATTAAATTATTTGTCAATCAATTTAGCAGAGTACATACAGAGGATTGTTAAGTCAAACCGAGTATCAAAGAAATGGAAGTTAACGAAGACGGTACTTTTCTATTATGAGTAATATTTACAGAATTTCACAGATCTTTCAAGAGTCCTGCATCTCTGAAGTATTTTGACAACATTGTTATTGTAAGAATTGAATAAGTAGGTATGTTTTGTTTACACTCTTAGACAGGGCCTATTTTGTTCGGCTTTTTACATGCATCTCTACAACTCTAATTGTTGCTCAGAGTATCCGACCATCATGCTGAACATAATTTTACAAATATATTGAAAAATTGCCAACAAATTTCACTTACCAAAGTGGCAGGCAGTTAATTAAACCAGATTGTGTAAATATTCGACTTATCCAGAAGACAGGTATCTCCCCATAAGATCCCTTGGTTGACTTAATCTTGTCATCATCACTGTCAAAAACTTTGTTAGAATTACCAGTCCTGTGAAATTCTTCCACTATCAGTTGTATAAATGTTCCTCACTCAGCATACAGCCAGTAAGAATTTGTAAACTCTGTTATTTTCATTTTTTGTCGCTTCCCGGTTCAAACCTAGAAAATATCTGAATCTCTTTTTGCCACTCTATATCCGCCATTATGGAAACGCATCGTTTCCACACTGAAAGCCAGTACAAAGGGGTCTAGTACGCACTCTAGTTTTCCTAACTCTATGGTCATTCCTACCAAAAAGCTGTTATGATATACGAAAGTTATTATTGTGAAATGAAGCAAACCCGCCCATGCGTAGATAGACAACCGTCTTTTCATGAGATCTATTGATATGCCAGCCTAGTAATCTTTGAGTTTATCTTAACCTACTTTATGTATACAGTAAACACAGCAGGTGGTATCCTGAAAGTGCCTTGAGTGCAGTCCATAACATCATTAGATATTTCATTAATACTTGGTATAACTTCTATGAGATCATAGCAATGGACGTAACGGCATGTGTTTATGCTGAAACTATCAAGTTCTTTTTCACCAAAGTCTCTCCAAAGTTTTTGATCTCCCCCCTCTACTTCGCACATTCCAAGTAAATAATTAACAGGTAGGGTTTTGCGAAGTCCACAGTGAATTTTTTGATACAACAAGTACTTCTTACTTTTGAACTTTTGCATTACCTCATACCGTAATTTTTTATAAGAAAGAAATTCTCTGGCTTCAGCCTGGATGTTTCTTAATATTTCGTCAAATCCAACCTTTACTGTTTCTTAAATTTAAAGACATCCAATGACAATAAAGACCCCAAAAGGATGCTCAGGTTTTGTGAGGCAGGTAATAGATGTTCAATCTATTTTCTTGCTAGTTTGATCAAAAATTTACTAGTGAAAACAGTTTTTGCAAGTTGTTATTTGAAACTCAGCCTGCCTATGTTTCTTAAATGTTTCTTAATTTTTGCCTAATTTCAGCCTCATGTTTCTTATAAGAACAACGTGTATATGCACGTCATTGTCGCATTTCGAGAGGAGATTTTCTTGTATGATTGCAAAAATATTTCTTTCATCCGCTCTTGTGATTGCTCATTCATGGCACAACTCATTTTCTTATCGATGTATCAAAATTTTATGAGAAAATTGGCTTTACTGTCGTATCCTAGTATAAGTTGTTACTGTTTTGGAACTCATCCTCTGCATGGACTTTTAAAGTATTCAGACAATGGAGCTTTGAAAATATTTGTCTTTACCTGCATCGCTTAAAATATCGGAATGGTAATCCACTTCCATGCTGCATAATCAAACATTGATTTAAACCAGACATAAAGCAGAATTATACGTTACCTTTTGCTCACGTAGACTCTACTAAATTTCGAAGTGGTTTCCTTGCAAAGCTTAAGCTACCTGGCCTAAACTAGCAACTGTTGAAGTTAAGTTGATCTTGTGTACCAAACCCTTTGACAAAAGGTGCGCCTTGATTATACTTTAATCCCTTTTGAAAGCCGATCAAAAGCAGGAACTCATTCGACGACGAACTTTCTTTGTTCTAAAGGCTTTCTTTGTAACCAACCTAATGAGCAAAATTTTCCTTTAGAATTGTTTGATGCCTTTACAAGAAAATTGTTGCCAAGGGAGATAGGTGTAAATATTTCCGAATGTGCTTTGATATGTAATCCTTTGAATATTGAGTTCTCTGATTTCACTCCTTCGTTGCAGACAAGTGTATGAAAATGTCGTCAAAGGCTCTTTTGCAGGATTTACTGTGGTTGTCTGATCCGCCTCTCAAATTTTTCACTTATTTTCTCTGTTTCTTTATCAGCTCGTTCCTGTCATCAGTAGATGGCGTAATTATCAAACTTTCTTGGCTGCTTCATGCTACAGGCCTTGCCCGTCATTTTATAAAAAAACGTCATTTTGCCTGAACCTCAATTTTCTTAACTTTTCCCAAAATTGAGCCTGAGATTTTCTTAGAATTTTCTTACCTGTTACTGACATAAACTGACCAAAATGGTTTACGCTTTCCTTCTTAATCTTGTATACTCGAATTTGAATTCCACCTTTAATATTTTGAATGTAATTCTGGAATGATATCTATTTTTGCCCAATAAAACACTTAATTTTGGAAGTTGAGCCTTGTGATTTTCTTAGGATTTTCTAAAGATTTTGGCCATTTGAGCCTCATTTTCTTACGAGCTCTTTCTTACAAAAACTTGTATTTTTTCTTCTACCACCATGCCCTTGATTTGTTCTGCATAGCTTACATGACATAGTTGTTTCAACGTTAATTTGTAATTATTAGTCAGTTCTCCTTGCTTGTTTTCTATATTCATTTGTGTGAAGGATAGATATCTGCTTCCTTTTCTGAAAATTATTTTACTCCTTTAATTTTGTAAATAGTAGGCCACCCCTGAATTAAAGATCTAGAGACTTACAGAGCAAGGTCCGGTGGTAATAATGGTTTTTCAATTGCACAATTCTCTATCATGTTCTCTGTTCGTTGATATAGAAATCGGGCCACCTCTCTTTCCTTCAGATTTTTGTCATATTCAAATAAAAAATCAAATCCTGGAATGGAGCTCATTGCACGTGCAACACCTGCAAAAACTAGTCATTAGTATACTTATTCTAATTTATTTTACTTCATTTTTTCTATGTTAATTAAGTCATTGATTTGTTAGGATTCTCGTATGCTGGTTTTAATTAGTTTATAAAGCTATTTCTAGTCTACCGACAGAAAATGAATTCATGAAATGAAATGAAGTGAAATGCTCCAAATATTGGGCCCAGGGGTGGTAATTTGGTCAAAAATGGCTATCAGAGGATTAACATAAGATTTATATTTCTGAAAACTAACAAGAATTTCTGATTGATGCAAAAGTTATGTCAGTTTCAAATTCAGAATATGCATAGAATCTGAAGATAGACAAAATTTTCGAACAGTTCAAGGGAAAGTCAGAGTCTTGTGGAACTTGATATAGAAAAAATTCCGATACCCATACCCTATTTCTGTGACAACATACGTCTTCTTTTAATCACAAAAAAATCTCATTTTTTGAGGTTTCAGCCCCTCACAGTCCTACTTTGGGTGCCTTTCACAAGAGCTGGTGGGCATAAAATGTTGTGGTATGAAATCCAGGAAAAATTTAAGTTTATCCTCAAATTGCACCCAAAAGATGGAGTCTGGACATATATGTAGTTGAATCAAACTCGGTTGTATGAAGCTTTACTGAGCATGCGCATTTTGAGTCGGACTGACGTCTATGAAGTCGCCCCGCCATTAACTCAAAACCTCAATTGCCCGGGGGTCATTTGAGCCTTCTATGTACGAGAGGGTCCATCCGATATTTTTGGGTGAGGATTCGCGTTGTGAGCCGATACATTTGGGGGCTTTCCAGTGATAGCACGTGATAGGAGTTTGTTATACTCAATAACACCATTTTTAATGGATCTCATCGAGTAATTTATTTGAAATTTTTGGGTGTGTGCAAGTTTTTTTGATACTTTTGGGTGAATTTTGAAACTCGTGGATGGACCCCCTATCCAAAATATTTAAGTGACCCCTGGGTTCAATTGTGAGCGAAAATTATGTTGAACGCCTTATTTTGCTCTTCAACATAATTGATTTTCAAGTGCTTTTTCAGAACATCGAGAAAAATTCATTATGCTTATGCCAAATTTGTTTAAAACAGAATCAAGCTCTTCATTACGTTTTCAGGCTGTAAAGCAGCGTTTTGTAACGAAAATTGATTGCTATGCCAAACAGTCTTGCTTCAATTACGAAGGAGAGGTGAATGAAAAGAATTAGATTAAGTTGAATGAAGGAAATAATGAAAAAGTGAACAAGGAGACAAGTCAGAGAATTTATTAATCAATGAAGGCAAAATTTATGGGACTCAATTTCCAAAGCTTTTGGTGCTTATGAAAAATAGCTGAACTCAAAATGGAGAAGAGGAGAAAAAGGACAGGGGGGGACCAGGGCGTATTTTAGGGTGGTTTTAGCTACATTTTGTGGTCTTGGAAATCTTGAGTATGGTCTTGCAAAATTGAGTGTGTTCAACTTTCTCACTTTTTATGCTTTGGTCTGTATATGCTTCGTGTAAATTTCGAGAACAGTAAAGCATGTGTTTCCATGTGACGTCAATCAGCAAAAAGTTCCAGATTAATTTTTGGATTGTTCGAAGGGTGTGGTATCCAAAAAGGCTCAAGTAGGGTGTGGTCAAGCTTTATGATAGCATAGTACGGTTTTGAAAGATTTCCTTAACATATGCTCAGATGGGGACAAGAGAAGAACAGGGCTAAGGTAAGGGTAAGTAAGGGTAAAAGGAAAATTGGGCAGGGATACAAAAAGGACAGTAGGGGAAAGAGGAAAGTAGAAGAATTGGGTGGGAGAATAAAAGGTACTGGAGGAGGAAGGGAGGGGGGTAGCAGGGAAGAGAGACTTTGAGTCAATCCTAACAACATAAAAGTTAAATGCAAAGGATCTTTCATTTGCAGGTATTTATCTCATCTATCCAAGCACCCCAGAGAGGGGGGCAGAGGGGAACAAGCATCCCTCCCACCTTTCTTCTGGGGGAGAAGGGGGAGCAAAAGTGCCCTTTATGAAGTGCAATAGAATCCCTTTTCAGACATTAATATGGTACAAAGGAGATCAAATAAGCTATATAAACAAGCAAAATATGATTAGAAGAGAGAGCCATTTGTATAACTGTGTGACACATAGGCTCTGCTAAAGGATGTAACGAATATGTCCCATAGAAGTGCCTATGCTAGGCAGTGTCCCAAAGTGGAACCCATGCAATTAAGTGCTCTTTTGCTCCTGTTGGCTCGTTGCCCCACCATCGTTCCGGCGTACCTGCATCTATCATCTGCTGCTCTGCAATGCACTGTTGTTGTTGTTGTCGTTGTTGTTGTTGTTGTTGTTTCTGCTCCACCATATGCTGTTGTTTCTGTTCTGACATGCTTTGAATGCCTGCTATGACACATCAGTTCACTCTGTTGATAGGTTTTAATGTTTTATGCATGAGCAAATCTTCTGTCAGTGGAGTGAGACTTTGATACATGAACATAGGGACCGCTCATTATTTATGCTTCAGGTTGGGGTCGAAGAGAAATAGGTTGGGCAAATAATTTTCAGGCAGCCCTAAGGTTGGGTATATCATTTTTTTGTCTCTCAAAAATCTGGTAGCATATTTTTAATACCTCTACATTGGTTAGGAAACTATTATTTTTATGATGCACTAGGTAAGGTGACAAAAGAGTTACTCAAATAAACATTTCTTTTCGGTACCAGCCTGAGCCATCAATAGGGAACAGTCCCTTGTCTCAGTTTTTGGGATTAATTTCATGATTTCCAAGAGCAGGGAATGTTATTTTAAGGGATATAATATAGTTCAGGATAAATACAATCTTTTTTCTTCAAGAATAAAGGTTATAAGAATTTTGAGGCGCAAGATCCCTGAAATGTAAGAATAATATAAGAATAATGAGAGACTCAAGTTTCATGAAGACATACGAATTTTTTGCATCCTAAATGTAATACTACTTTCAGATGTAATTTTGCATTATCGACACAAAATATAAACTCTTGTTTAGTTTTATGATGTAGTAAAACATCAACAAAGTTTGGATTATATTCCTTAAATTTTTAAGCAAAGCTACACCTTTGGTTTTTACGAATAGTTTAAGAATAACAAAATATATTCCTTGCATTTTCTTTGCGCTATAGTATGAACGAAATCTTAAACATCTTTGGGAGTGACATCTCCTTGCCTCTGATATTCAAGAATTTTGTTGTTATTCCAAGGGATGTTCAATCTTTTTCCACTTCCCAACACTTAAATAATTTTTTCTATCAAAATAACACACCTTTTAAAAGAATATTTGAATATTTAGGAGAAGCTACACCTTTGGTATTTAAGATTAATTCTAGGCTCAAAGTCAGAAAAATTTGAGAATATCGAGGCTCGGAAAAAAATTTATATATTGTTGTAAAAAATGGAGTGTATTGCAAAATTAATTCCAAAATTTTGACTTTTACTCTGTTACTTTGTTTTGTAAGGTCATTAATATAAAATCACTTCTTTCTAAACAGTGTTTCTGTTTGTTTGAAATGTTTATGCTGTGTATGAATAAATCATGACGTGATTGTTCCATGTGAATACCTGTAGTTTTTTGAGATTACTATTACGATGAGTCAAATTTGGACCACAGATATACAGCTTGAAATCTGAAGTAGGAGGCATTTTCAGCAGTGTTTTTGAAACAATTTTACACCACGCAGAAGATATTTCAGCAGGAGGTAATTATTCTTCTTCTAGTATAAAATAGAAACAGCATTATCTTTTGTTGAAGAAATCTAGTGAGTTTCAATGCCTGCTGCTCAGTAGAATATAGCAGGTTCGTTTCAGTGGATGTTTGCAAGCCAGGTGTATCGTAAAAAATGATTTTCATACGCATTCAAGAACGATTCTAGGGCATTTAACTTAAGAGCACTTTTACACAAATGCCTTATTATCACCTGTTAGTATAACAAGACCTTAGTTTTCTCAACTTCTGCAGTAGAAGAAGCACTGGCGTTTGCACATTTATGGTTCTTAAGCCTAGGTAAGTACATGTATAAGAGGGTTTTGTTGTCAACTTAACGGTGTCGTTAAGAATAAGCAGGTCATGATGTTTACGTGGGAAAGTGAAAGGAAGACAAAGGAAGAAATCAACTTTTAATCGAAGTTGCCAAATGAAAGGGTACGCTCATGGTTTCTGTTGTTGCTTCTAGTTCTGAATTTATAAGTACACTCTTTTTTTAAGAGCATAAACCGTATAAACATACTTAAGCTCACATGTTTAAAAAATAAACATATACTAAGCATATTTCTCAGCATAAGAATTTTTCCTTCACTTGTCCTTCACTTCAATTTTTCCTTGATTTCTTCATAAATCAAGTGTAAAAAATGGTATCACACAAATGACGAGATTAAATGATAGGTAACAGCAGTTTTGCATGAAATAATCTTTTGAGAATGATAGCCTCGACGAGCAGCATTCTCAAATAAACCAGTTCAAGAATAATTTCAAGTTCAAATGGGGAAAATCTTAAGCCCGTTGCGCTTAAGCCCAATTTACGAGTATGTTTATATAAAAAGGAGTGTATATCTTGGTTTTTTAGGAGCCTTTAAAATCTAGCGTAAAGAATTATTACAAATAGTGTACAAGAAATAAACTTGTATTTGGCGTTAACTTTAGTGTCGTTCTTCTCTCTAAATATCTTTAACTAAAAGCTTCATTTAGGCAGATCGACCATTGACCTTTCGTGATTGCAATGTGGAATCCGCAATCAGAATAGGTATCTTCGTATCCTTTTATTATATTCTAAAAATTCATGAAGAAAAATGTGGAACTTATAGAGGAAATCTTCTTCATTTTAAGTTCAAGAAAAACGTGACTAAATCAAATTGAAGGAAGAAAGCAGCAATTTCATATCCTGAAGGCATAGAAGGGCAATTTAGATTTCAACAAAAGCCAAGCGTGGTTTGACTACACAAAATAATTGCCCAGTGTTTAGCTGCTGAAGCAACGCCGTCAACAATATCATTAAAATCAATGTGTTTACGTTGTCATGTTTGCAGGTCGTTAGCTTTATGTATTGCTTGTAGAGTGAAGTAAATGGTTAAGAAGATGATTTTCAATAACTGCCACAACTGTGGTATCCAATGAACAGCACACTGTAATGTCAAAGGAAATTGCTTTTATATTAGATACGAGGTCTTGGGATTTTACAAGCCAAGGCAACATATGCCTAAAGGATTTCGCAATGAATGCTAGATCTTATATAGCCTGGCAAATTAAAGCAAATATTAATTGTACATTGTTCTGCTTCTTTCTGTGTATTGTTTACATTGTGGATCAATACAAATTTGCTAGAACGGCTAGCAAGAATGAAAGAAGTGAGAATTAGGCTGCTTTAATACAAGAAATGCTGGCTGCAAGGAGAAGAGTTTTTGGAAGGTTTTGATAATTACGCAGAGAGCTTTTCCTTGAGCAAGAAAATTTCTTCAGTTTGGCTATAATTTGCAGAAAAAAGTGCTTGATTTTTCCTGCTATCATTCTCTTCTTTACAAATAGTGCAGTTCATTGAGAAATTTTCCAGCACCATCACAAAGCTTTCATGGGGCCTCTTTTCATCAATAACATAATTTCTTTAATATTTTACCAGTGGTCATGCTTTGTTTTAGAACGAACTTTGGTCATATCGTGCATGACAAGCCTGCCCTCTAGTGGCAAAGCTAGAGGCTATACTTGTCATGTACGGCATGACCAAAGTTATAAAACAAAGCATGACCACTGGTGATTTTATCACTTTTTCACAGTATGCCCCACCTCTTTGTTTTTTAGTAGAACAATTTAGGTAGTAGCAGAGATTTTACTTTGATTTCGTTTGGAAAGCCTGCATTTATCCTTAAGAAATGTTTCATGGTGATGTAAACAGCTTCAGTACTACATGGATCCAACGTAGACTATCTTTACTTCGGCGCACTCGTGTGAGATGTTATTTCTAGAGTTGGACTATGAGTTTTTTTAGAACGTCTTGTATTATCTCTCATTGGTCATGCCTCAGGTTGGGGACGAAGAGAAATAGGTCGGGTAGATAATTTTTCAGGCTGCCTTAAGGTTAGGTGTATCGTTTTGTTTCTCAAAGGTTGGGTAGCATATTTTTAATAGCTCTGTATTGTTTGGGTAACTATAATTTGCGTAGTGCACCAAGTTGGGTGACAAAAAATTACACAAATTAAAATTTCTCTCAAGTCCCAACCTGAGACATAAATAATAAATGGTCCCTGAATTTCTCGAGCCGGGAATTCAAAATTGATGGAAAGCCGTTTCTGTCATTTGAATGCTCACACAAATAATTGATACTAGACATCTAGACTTAAGCATAGCAATATTTTGGTACCTGTACAAAGCATGCACAACGTCTATCAACGTGATAGCTAAAAGAAATATTTTTAATTCATGCTTTGGTCAAAATAATAAGATTTTAATGAAAATTTTTATTGCCAGTTTTACCGCAATAAAATACACATGTCTGCCTGAGTCATGAATGCTTTTTATACAGAAGAGAACTAACATGCTTTCGAATGCCTGCGACATTATAATACTTGGACAAAATGATAAAGGATGAAAACCAGATGTCATCTTTGTAGCTTTTGTATTTGATGGGTAAGCGGAATATGACTTATCAAAGGCATGCTCTCATTCACCTCCTCAATGAATAACTTTCTTCGATTATACAGTGGTACACAATACACGGCTTTTTTATAAGAAGCAAACCAAAAAAAAAGATGCTTAGGTCTTGTGAGGCATGTAATGAATGTTCACTCTATTTGCTTGCTAGACTGATAAAAAGTTTGCTAGTAGAAACAGTTTTCGCAAGTTAGTATATGAAACTCAGCCTGGCTACGTTTCAAAATGCTTCTTAATTTTTATCTAATTTCAGCGTCATGTTTCTTATTGACATGTTTCTTATAAAAAAAGACATGTAAGCGACCTGGTTACAGCTTCTGTCTGTGTTATATTTCTAAGAGTGTTCATATTTATATGAATATCTTTAAAACTCATGTGCAGTAGCTGAATATTTAATTCACATCTTTCTGTTTCTTTTTCTGATTTATTTGCATTGTAGGGCTAGCAAAAGAGGGAGAAAGTTTGCTGTGTACTTGATCTAGGCGGACGTTAGGCATCATTCACCCTTTACGTAATTCTTTTAATGGGGAGGGAGTACCTTGATTTCTTACTCTACTGATAGTTAATTTGGGGGCCTATGCTACGTAGCTTGATGAAAGAGGGAAGAAGGTTCCAAAAAATGGTAAAATTGGCGCTACGCAACGGGTGCATAACCCTTCATGGCAGAGAAAATCTAATTTTGAGTTGTGCCGTGTTCTAATTGTTGCGGAGTTATAGATTTTCATTGGCTAAGACGAAATCGCAGGCGACAACTTTCTTAGCAGGTGTTAACGCCATGAGGAAGAGGCATCTTGCTTTGATGATATTAGCTAATGGTTCCGAATGATATTCTATCCTGCTTCCTGGGTTTGAAAATTGTGCTGTAGAAGTTGTTCCTCAAAAAGTAGAACAATTTATACTGAGACCAGTAGCAGGACTCAAAAGTCTTAATTACCAAATCTTACCTGTGTTTGCATGTGTGCCTGAGTATCTTTGCGTATTTCAACATATCAATTATACTATGTTATATTATATCATATCATATCATATTATGTTATATTATATTATATTAGATCTTATTATCTTATATTATATTATATCATATTATATTATCTTATACTATATTGCACTACATTGCATTGTGCTTTGTTATATAAAATATGTTGTATTATGCTTGTAAAGTATATTATATTATGTTATGTTGTACTACCTTACAGTATGTTATATTTTTATTCTACGTTTCTAAATACATGATTGCGTGTGCAATTGTCCTTCGGCTCAATTCATGTACAAAATGATTATGCATTTTTGTTTGCAAAATGAAGTCTAAATTTAGAAGAGCCAAATGCTTTTGAAGGATGAATAGCATAGAGTGCACGCTTTGACTGAATCAAACTCTTTTTTTCACGAGAAAAATGCTTTTTACATTTTGCAATCACTCGATATCGCAACATTACATTGCAAATGCTCTTTGTTTTGAGGATTTTGAAACAGCTGATTAAAACATTAGCATTCATTTTTGTTCAGAAAGATGCAAGAGTGATGTATGTATGCTGAGAAAACAGGCATTTATCTTCACGTAGTTGTCAAAAACTCGAGTAAAAAGCCCGATAAAACCTCGAAACTTGATGCTTCTATTAAAGTTTGCTACATAGCTACTTCATCCAAGTGTGTGAAGAATAAAGAAATCTTCGGAAATAATTCATACTGGTTTCTTTTTTACAGATGAGAATGTGTTAGCTTTGCCAATAGTCAGAGAAGAGTCTTCGTGACATCATGCCAGCTTAATAGTCATTATTTTGTAAAAAATGACGACCAAGGAATCTTATGTCCTGCAGCCTTTGCATTCTGTTGATGAAGATGTAAGTAGTATTGATGAATTACTGTATGAAGCAGTAGAGAGGAACTCTGCAAAATCCGTCAACGCCCTTTTAAAATTTGCTTTGGGAGGTGAACAGGAACTTACAGTTAAGGAGTACCAGAGAACAGCATCTAGCAGTATCAGTTTAGCATGGAAAAAGAAGGTGAACGTAAAAGCAGTTATTCTTGCCGCGCAAAAGGGAAACTACGAGTTGATAAAACTATTTTTGTCGCGCGGATTTCGCATTGATGCACCTCATGATATTTTGTGCGGTTGCTGCACGTGCAAACACGATCCTCTTTGCAGCACCAAAGCTCGTATCATGACCTACTCCGCAATATCTAATCCAATGTGGATAGCTTTGACGAGTGATGACCCATTTATTACCGCATTCTCGTTAAGCCGAGAGCTCACCCTTCTGCAGAACTTCGAAGATTCGTACGAGAATACGTTCGCAGCAATGAAAGCGCAGGTCCAAACATTCTGCATGGAATTGTTGGATTGTGTTGAGAGTGGCGCAGAACAATTCAAAGTAATAAATATGATTGAGCATGTTGATTGCAGTGATGAGGATGTGAGCCAAAGACCCGAATGGTCGCTTAAATTTATCAAATGCGCCTTCACATACAAGCTCAAAAAGGTGAGTCATGCAATAAATAAAAAAATTTTTCCTCTTCTTTTGCACTTTTTTTAGATTTCAGTTACGAATCCTTACTCTATTAAATATCAATGTTGTTGGCTATTGCTCTAATGTTGTTCAATTGTACCTCTTTTCTGTCCATCGACGAATGTCCTTCCTTATTTAACATCCTCGTTTCATCCATGAATCGCTAATGTTATTTCATTGCATCTTTTTCTGTTCATTGAAGAATGTCCTTCCTTATTTAACAGCCTCGTTTCATCCATGAATCGCTAATGTTGTTCCATTACACCTTTTTTCTGTTCATCGAAGAATGTCCCTCCTTATGTGACAGCCTCGTTTCAGCCATGAATCTCATGCTGTTCCATTGTATCTTTTTCTGTCCATCAAAAAATGCCCTTCCTTATGTAGCAGTCTTGTTGCTCGAGGCTTTTCAAATTCAACTTCAACTTCATAATTTAAAATTCCAAACAACAAATTTCAACTTCAACTAAAATTCAATAACAATGATTGTATAGCAAAAAAAGAGAACGGATGAAAAGAATAACAGTTACATAATACCGAAATTTGTAATTCATGAATTTCTTAAGGAGAATTTCTCTCAATAGATATGATGAACTTTTGATCCTATTGCTCAAATAGCTTAGTGACTATATAGTCTGTTGGTACTACAGAACTTTACTACAGTACAAAAAAGCGGCAACATTCTTTTGGTCTACTGAAAGTTTATTTCGTCTGACAATCGTCAGAGTATGAATCGTCGGATAGTGACGGAAAGGTTAGCCAAAACATATAGCCAGATGCTGTTAATGTGATAGGATGCGTCTAATAGGCCTCAAGAGTGACCAATTAGGACCTGTTATCCGTTGTTTACTTGAAGAGCCCTAATGAAAAAACGAACTCTTTTTGTCTACACAAGACTGGGTGTCGAACGATAAAAGCTTTCAGTATGTCAAAAGCATGTTGCCGCTTTTTCGTGCTGTTGTAAACTTAGTGACTATTCATAGAAACCCCCTTTCCACCTGGATGCGGCATGCATAGTAAGCCTAAATTAGCTGAATAAGCTAGGTGTAAAAGCCTACTCAAAATAAATTCAACAACAACAAAAGTATCAAATGACCTCAGTCCTCATCGACATGCAACATTTTGATTATATGAACATTCAATGATAGTGTATTAACAGTTGAAGAGAAAACAAGCAATTTAGATTGCAAAACTGTCTGTAGAACTGTTTTTTATCTAACAGATTCCCCTTTTGTTGTAAAGCAATTTAATTTTCAGTGCAAGCCAAGGGTTTACATGTGTTTTGATTCAAAATTCTATAGTGTAGTCAACAAAGGTGCTTGCTGTCAAGAAATAAGTCGCTATTCCATTGAAGCGCAATTTATTATAAATAACGCGATAGCTTAAAGTAAGATATACTTCAATGCCCTTCGCATGCTGATAAGATGAAATTATATAAATTGTCATCCGTAACAGCAGACGTGTCGCTACATCATGCGATTCCGATCAGCTGATGAGAAAAACAGTTGAATTGGTAGGCGTTTCAAGATATGGCTCATTACGCAGGGAAAACCTTCTTGGATTTCCTGACTATTGCAGCCAATCACGAATTCATTGAACAAATTGCATTTCTACATATTAATTGAACACTTGAAGACAATCAAAGGCATTCGGCAAAAAGCTGAAAAGCCAGCACCTGCTGCATTGTAAATTAATTGTTTGATTTTTATGTTGATGATTCAATAGTTGGGAGTTTGTAAAGACATCTGTGTAAATATGCTTACCAATATACGATTTTTAAATGAATCCCTGACTACTTGAAATATTGGCATATTTTTGAAAAATGTTTGTGTTGACTTAGGAGATAAAATTGAAGTACGTCTTTGCATATGACGCTAATTTATGATGCAGGGGTATTAGAAAAGCTTTTCAATGTGTGTATATATATATATATATATATATATATATATATATATATATATATATATATATATATATATATATACCCCATCTGCAATATATGAACATATATACACACATACATACAATCATATATATATATCTATACCATGTAACTGCCGAAACAAAACACAATGCCCGCTACAAGGAAGCTGCAACACGCAAAGCGTAATGTACAACGCCACAGTTACAACACCAACACTTGACACTAAGACATACATAGGACTAACAGAAGGACCATGGAAACAACGATATTCACAGTACAGATTATCTTTCAATAACCACAAATACGAACAAACAACAACGCTATCAAAATTCATCTGGAACACAAAACGACAAACAGGAAAAACACCAGAAGTCTCTTGGTCCATCTCAAAGCCCATCCCATCCTATACCAACACCAGCAAACGATGTCTACTTTGTCTCTCAGAAAAACTCTCCATTGTCACATTCAAACACCCAACACAACT
>WIPJ01000159.1:184157-225034 GCA_018155075.1 Cassiopea andromeda
ATGTATATATGTATATATATATATATATGTATGTATGTATATGTATATATAAATACAAATATATTAATATTTACTTACATATGAATACGTACATTTTTCATTCCTTTGTTAGACCTTTCGTAACCCGCTTTATATTTTCAGGTTGTGGCCCATCCTGTTTTACAACATGCTGTGACGTCATTGGTGTATGACGGTTGCTCAGAATTCTGGATAGGCAGTAGAACTCGCAGATTTCTTTACATCCTTGGAAAATCAGTTACATTTCCTTTCACTGCACTGGCTTATTTGTTTTTTCCGTGCTCCACGTTTGGTAGATCCTCACAGGCACCCCTTGTTAGATTCATTAGCGGTGCATCTTCCTTTGTGACTTTCTTAGGTCAGTAAATTTCTCTAGCACTTTCGTGTTTGTATAATATAGACATTTGAAAAAGTTTTGATTAATTATCTCAAGTTTCTCAAGCCTAGACTCATCTGCCTTCTGCAGCTTACTGTATAAAGTTAGTTAGATGTTCTTTTTCAAAATTAAACATTTTGCATTCAACCCTTACATAGAGAAATTAAATTCTTGAGGAAAATCTGTGTGTTAAATCAGTTGCTACTTTTTAAATATGTGTTTAGCTATCTTTTAAGATAGAGCACTATTGATCTTTTTGCATATGTACAAGTTATTTTTCGTACAAGAAACATATCTATAAGAAGCATGAGGCTGAAATTAAGCAAAAGTTGAGAAACATCTAAGAAACACGTGCAGGCTGGGTTTTAAGGTCCATCTTTAAAAAAACTGTTCTCACAAGAAAGAAAATAGAAACTACAAAAAACCTGAAAATCTATTTTCTTACATCATAGCTGCCTAGCCTGGGTTGTTATTGGAAGTCTTTAAACTTAAGATGTACTTAAGAAATATTGTAAGGCTGAATTTGTTAAAAATCAAGAACAATCCAGGCTGAAAGCAGAAAGTTTTTTTCTTAAAAGAAATGCGTGTAACCCATATTTCATGAAATCCATTAGTGTTCTATTTGCATGCAGGTCTTCTGGCATTATTATCTGCTTTACCTGCGAATGGTTTGCGACTTGGGGAGAAACCCTCGCTCTTAGAATGGGTGATACTTATTTGGATAATAAGCTTGCTTGTGGCAGAGATATCTCAGGTAAGCAAAGTGTGATGTTATTTATACAAGGGCGTAGCTAGCGGGAGTGTACGGGTTGTCGAACTTCTCAGTTTTTGGTGATCTTGTCAGTAAACCTAGATTTAATCACTTTCATCTTTAAATTACTGCATGTTTTGCAACGTAAAGAAAGGAAATGTAGAAAGTGCCCTTTCTAGCATCAATGCAACCCAACAAATAAGGAGAAAACACTTCTGTCTGTAAATTCACATTTTTGTGGGTCATTTACTGCTTTACCAGTTTCTGTCGGTGAATTCTTGCTTTGTACCCCCCCCCAGAAAAAGGTCATGCGATAAAACTGTATTTATGACAGTGGGAATAGGTTTTACTCCTACGTAGGAATTTACCTAGCTGGCCATTTGCTCTGCTCAGAATAGAGTTGTTGGTTTGCAACTCGATACCATTCGACTCACATGCAAAGCAAATTAACTTCATCTTTGCATTAAATTCATTCTGTATATTCTCCTTCTATGCTCAAAACATCATTGGGACAGTTACTTTACTGAATTTTGCATTACACTTTGTTGTTTGATATTGTTGAACTTCAATCATGAAATTGAAATTGAATTTGAAATAACTCGCTTCTTATTTTTTCAGCTTTTTCATGTTGGAAGACATCGGTATTTTACAAGTGGTTGGAATCTGATGGATTTGAGCATGATCTCCTTCATGTTAACTTCCTTCTGCATTTGGGGTGTGCTCTTTCTAGTCCAGTCTCCAGAAATAAATGGCACAATTTCAACTGTAAGAAGTATTGCAAATGGTCTATTTACTTGTGGTACTATCATGAGCTTTTTCAGGTTAGTTTACCTGTGCCAGATCACCAGGTTCCTTGGACTGTTGCAGTTGTGCCTTGGAAGAATGATTGAGGTGTGTAGTGACAGTTTTAAAATTGCGTTTTCTTCAACAGGCGTTTGAGGTTGCCATATGTCAGAGGACAACAGGGGCGTCGAAAACGACTTTCAGAGTGGCGGGCCTGGTCACTAAGGTGACGGATAAACTCAGGTCAAAATTGTGAAACATGCTATGTTATGAAAAAAGTGGGGGGATACAGTGCCCTCAGGCCCCCCAGTTTCGACTTTCCTGGATAAGATTCATCAACACGGATAAGATTCATCAAAGAATTTAATAAACCAAGTGGATTTATATGTTACAATCTTCTAGTTGGAAACCAAATTTCATGCAACATTCGAATAAAGCAATGTTCAGTACCTCTCTAGAATTTGCACTAGGATTGGATCTTGAGAGCAAACTACTTTCTATTTTTAAAATTATGCATCTATGCTACTCTTACATTCAACTTAATAAAATAGTTTACATGCAATATATAGGAAAGTATGTATATATTATCACATGTAAATGTATATATTATGTTGTATTATGTTGTATATAACAAGTAATATAGTTTGATGGTAATATATAAATATATATATATATATATATATTACAACCAAACTGTATTTGTAAAATTTTCCTTCAAAGGTTATCTTTCAATTTGCATTTATAAGCTTTGTTGTGCTTTGGTCGTTCTCTGTTGGCATGGTTTTCTTGCACAACTCCTTAAACACGGAAGGCAATGATCAACGTCTGCAAGACAAATTGCTAAACAAGTCTGACGTGCAAGTGGTATTAAGTAAAGGTTTCAATGGGTGAGAGGAATCATTCCAAATATCTTTGATCCTCTAATTTTGAAGTTGTTTTTGAATGCTGTTTAAGTCTTCCACTGACAATTTTTGAGACTACACTCACCTTTTAAAGCAAAGGCATCTCTAAATGCTAGAACAAGTTGATATGCCCTACTTTTGAGAGACTCGGTAAGTAAATATGCCTTATTTTTTAGAGGCTTGCTAAACATATATCCCTATTTACAACTTATATGCAAGTAGGCTCTTTCATCAAATACAATTTCACTGTTTTAACTTACAACAGCATAAAGTGTTACAAGTAAACACTAACTTTAGGCCTTGCATATGACCCCAGGAGAAAAAGTAAGTGTTGAGGGAAGAGCATCTACATGCCAAGCGCTCAGAATTGCCCGGTAAATATACCAGCAGCCAGCAAAATTACCCAACAAATTACTAATTTTTCATTATTGGGGGTGCTTCAATCCCCATACCCTGAGATGTTTCGCCCTTGCAGGCTATAGAAGGATTAATGAAGCTTCGCTAGCTTATACTTGATAAATGGTTGTTGCAAGGCATAAAGATTGAGAAAATCCACTATGCTTTGAGAGCCATTGATATAATCTACCTATTGTTAACCCATGACCCATGACCTTGAAGTTTGGCCAATGACCTTGAAGTTTGACCCATGATCTTGAAGTTTTAAAGCAGTTCATGTTTTGTAATTTCTATGAGAAATGGAAATTAACCAGGGGCTGACTGGCTGGGGGCCATTCGGGGGAATACCCAAAAAGCCAGCAACATGAAGTGGAGAAAACGTTAAATACTGAATATGGAGAACTTCGCAGTGTGTATATGAAAGAACTTATATTTAAAACTGTGGATCTATCAGAGATTTGCAGCATTTATCAGTATCTCTGCCCATTGATTTACTCTTTCTAGAATTCATGGGCCGGTTTAGTCACACTGTGTCTAGACCAAAAAAATTGGCTAATCTACCCCTGAAATTGACACTATCGTCTAATCAATAATATTCTTCTCTAGTATATAGATGCTGTACTCAAGCAATTTGTTAATTTAGTGGGTGTTAAATATATTAAATGTTATGAAATTTTTTTGTTAAAATCTGAATTGGATTATTTTAATGATCACTATCAATTTATACGTGCTTATCAATTTCTACGTACTCCAATGCTCCATTACCAATAACAGATGTTCCCTTCTCCTGATCCCAGGCTACCAGCAACAATGGTGACCCTTGCTTGGGCAAGCATGAATATGGTTGGTCTTGCAACACTGCAAGGTTTTGACGATGGTGGTGTCTCATATTTGTGGAGCGCATTTCTGTTCACATTGTATTATATGGTGTCAATGATTGTATTGCTCAATATGTTGATTGCAATGATGAGCAATTCATACCAACAAATTGAGGTATGTTGAATGTGTTGTTTGAAATGTAATATATAAGCAAATAAAGCCCAATGCTGCACGATACAACAGAATACAACATGATGCCGCACGACACGACACGACGCAGTACGATATAGCATGATACACCTTTGTGCAGCACGACGTAGCACGATACAACACGACGTAGCAGGATGCACCTTGACGCACCTCCATGAGCATTACTGAACACGATACAGCACAATGTGTCTCGATGCAAAGCAATACAACACGGAACAGCGCGATGCATCTTGATACAACACGATAGAACACGATACACTAAATCCAACATGATTTGTATCTTGCATTATATTAAGAATTTTGCATTATTTATTAAGTGTAAAATCATAGTTTGCAAGACTTCCCAAATTCCCAAACAGTGATGGTGCTAGAAAATTACTGCTGGGGAGGGGGTAGAGCTGTCAAAGTGCCGACGGCGAGCGGTGTCCAAGAATCTTTGCAGACAATGCCTACAGTATTGCTTAAAAGGTCTAAAAAATAAAAGGTCCCGGATTTCATGAAGTGCCGACGCCGACGGTGCATAAACATTTAGGTGCCAATGGGAGGCTAGTAAAATTTTGGGGGCTACCGACCCCCCCCAACCCTCCTGCTGGCGCCATCCCTGCACCCAAATGTGTCCTCTAGCTACATTAAAACCCATACATATGAACCTCCACATAATTCGAACCTACAGCCTGAAATTCTATATTTGTATTTCAAATAATTAGAACTTTTTCAGCTTGATATTTTAGCTAGGTTCTAATTATTGGTTCATTTTTTATTTACTTGGAAATAAATTCTGCTTGTTTGCCAATGAGTCGCTTTCATGGATGTTCCTACAATAGTACATACATTATGTGATAAGCAGGCTCAAACATAGCTTTTTAACCACAAAGCTATGGGTTGCGAACTATGTTGCCAAAGGCTTTCAATACTGTATTGTGGACTATCATTTTTTGTGGCATTTGTTTGGAACCTGTGGTAAGATAACTGGAATTACCTCATCATATAAGTACACGAACAGGCTCAGTTCAAGATTGCAGACTCTTATATGTGATTCTTACTGTATTTACCAATGAATTGTCAAAGACTGGACTTTGAACGACAAAAGATGATACAAAATAAATGGTCTCAGAAAGAGTTTGAGAGTTTCAAAGTGTTATACTTTGCATATTTATTCATGTTTGATGTTGATTTTAAATTTTTTACATATAGTAGAAACCTGCATGAAAGAACCTGTGAATGTAAAATCATTGAGGTTGAAATTTCATTATTTGAACCCCCTGATAAGAACCTCAAATAGGCTAAAACGGAGAGTGGTTCTTATGCAAAGGGTTTTATGTTGAGTACTTTGAAAATTTAAAAGTAGAAATTTTCATAGGCTGTTTGCGCACGAATCAATTTTTTTCAAAAACAAAGCCACACATTTACTAGTCCAATACTACAAGAATCCTTAAACTTTTCAAAATTCTTCAGTCAGACATCAGATTACAATATAATAGAGCCTACCAAAGAAACAGAAAATATTTTGCCTATCACCACCTGCCTCAGTGACTATAAATAAGTTCTATACAAGTTGTTTAAGTATATCTGCTCCCTGGGATCACATGCCCACCCTTGCATCATATCATGCCCCCTAAAAAGCACTGGTATGCAAGAACGTTGTTAAGAACCTTACTGGCTGGAATTAGGAACCCATCCAGGCTGCCAAAGAAGAACCTAGGCTCTTTTTTGTGGGTTTCTTCTGTATGAAATTTATGGCGAAGAAATTCTAGTGATAGAGAAAGCAATGAATTGAAAAGAAATGAAGACGCATATGAAAAATTAAGATGTTTATGCTTCATCGTTAGAACTCAGCTGATTTTTTATTAATTTTGTATGTAGGATAGTTCCAACGTCATAATTTCATTTCAACATTTGATTTAGAATAACATAGAAGTTGAACACAAATATGCCAAAACGCAGTTACTGGTTGATTATATTACTGTTAAGAGTTTCCTGCCGTGTCCTTTCAATTTGATTCCAACATGGCATGGTGTAAAGAGGCTTGCAAAAATGCTTTGCGGAAGAACCAGTAAATCTAAGGTCAGTCATGTTATGTGCTGGAAAATTAAAGTTTTTAAAGGTTTGCTTTACTTCAAATTGATTTTATTTAAAATCAAATGTATGAGAAAGGATTATATTAAGGATCTTGTGCAAAATCTGCTTATATTAAAGAAAGTTCATTATTGCATTACCAACTTCAACAGCTATGCTTAGTCAAATGTTTTTAAGTACGGTAGTTCATGTTCACTTTTATAGTATACAATTAGATTAGTTCATTAAAAAAAACACAACCTTGGTGACTTGTCAGGAAAAGAAACGCTACCAAATTGACAACCTTAATATAAAGTTTAATTTTTTTGTAAAATCCAGATGTTGGGGACGTAGAAGAGTTCCATCATGGGCAAGTTAGCAATATCTTTAGGTCTTAGGATTAATTTATGATGGCTTTAAGGTATTTTCAAGATTTATTAGGATTATTCTAGCATGTAGCTATGTTTCAAATGGGATGTTTTGGAAATTGATAGATAAAATAGCTTTCAACCTAGTATTTTAAAATTGGAATTGATCATTTAGCAAATGTTTTAATAAAAATCCTTGTCAAGCTTTTCTATCTTGAAAAAGTTTGCTTACTTGAAAGTTACTCTTAGAATGTAGATATCCTAAACATTTCATCCGTCCTCATTTTATTAGTGCTTTTCATAGGATTTCCAAGAAAGACAGAATCATGATAGAGGAACGGAGTATGAGGTGTGCTGTTTGAAGCAATTTTTTATTAAGTAGCCCTTCTGTGTTTGCAAGATCAAACGATGACACATGGAAAAGCTAGGAATTTCTTTTAGCTAGGAACTTTTATCTGCTAAAAACTTTTATCAGCTAAATACTGCAATGCAAAAAATTATCTCTTTAATCTTCTAGCAGTGGCATTTCAACTAAATTAATTTAATTTTTACATCATTCGCTAATTGCTGACCTATATCTTTAAGAAAACCGTGAAAACGCTGGTTGAAAGATATTTGCGAAAGAAGATAAAGCTGAATGCAAGGGCTCATGAATGTAGTGAAAGAGCAAAACACGACTACAACGTTGAATTCGATGAGCGTGTAAAGAATTTCATCTTTAGAATGGAGCAGAAAGAGTCACCTAAGAAAAAGCCAAGTTTTGAGGTGAGTGCATTCAAGTAGGTGAAAATATTATCGTATACTGATCTATTGAAAAGTTGGAGGCCAGTTGCTACTCACGATCTGAGAAAATTGCTAAGAAATAACTTGAATCAAATTATACAGAAGAGATACAATAAAATACTCGCAATTCTGACCAGCAGCATTCTTTGCATGGGGAGCCATCATGCTTGAAGCTCATTCTTTACCGCTAGCTTTATTGATGTTTTCAAGCGAATTGCAATAACTCTTATTATAGCAAATGAAGTTGATAAGTCTTGCTATGAATATATTTGCCACACTTTCTTATTATTTTAGGACTCTGGTTTAGACATCTCGTTTAATGGAGATCACGGTGGGGACTCGTCAAATAGCGCACATGCAAGACACAGTGTTTTAGTAAATTAGAAAGTTTAATATGACTCACAAAATCGATTTCGATGCATCATAGAATTAATCCATCTATTCATCCATCCATCCATTGATTGATCCATCCATCCATCCATCTATCCTCGTATCTATTTCTTTTATCTCTTTATCTCTCAATGTGCTCTTCATCTTATGTATCTATTGTATTTCAATCAATTTAACAGTACATTTATTGGACAATAGTTCTCTTTTATGCTATATAATGAAGGAACAAAAATAAAAATCATTATGCAATTTTTTGTTGCAGACTATGTGAGGTTTGAACATGACAAAGTTGCTTCACTGAAATCTAACTCATATCATCTGTAAAAATTTGTTTTAAACACAAAATTCCAACGCGTTATTCCTTATTCACAAAGAGCTGGTCTAGCTTAAACCACTAAATATGGCTTTCTTACTCTTTTTGCTAGGAGTGCTAGAAAATGTCAGGACCTAGGATTGTGACGAGTTAGAAACGTATTCTGTTTGAGCAAAGCAAAAGGAAATCACAATCAATTTTAAATTACAGTAGATGACTGCTTGGCATGGGTGCCGAAGCAGGGGGGGGCAGCGGAATACTTGCTTCTTCCTGCCCTAGTGGAAAGGGGGCAAGAATGCCCTTTTCGTCAAAATGGATTTTTCGAATTAGTTAGATCAAGGAATATTTTAAAATACATTCCTGCCATCAAAGTATCATAAAACTTTCGAATTTGTCGAAGGTTATCTTACAGCGTTTATTTCACTTCAAGTGATTTGAAATTCAACTTTGTTTACATGACTTCAGAATATTCTCTTACAGTATGATCACCTTTTATTACAATACCAGTTCAGCAATTTCCCTAAAAACCTCCTTTGTGGCTCAAGCCTAACACACCCAGAAAGCCATTGTTATTTGTTGTGGTCAATGGAGGGTGTGGTCACTAAAAGGGCATGGCATGGTGCCCCACAGGAGAAAGCTGCCCCTTTGCCCTGATGTGATTCTGGCATGCCTGTAGTTTGTGATTTTCAATAACAGTTATAAGCTTGAAGTAGACAAAGCTGACCTTGGTTGCAGTTATATTATTCTACTTTAGCTTTAAATGTATACTTAATATGTATATTACTATATTTAAGTTTGTAGTCTATATCAAGTATCAATATCAATGAATGAGGGGTTGCAACATTGACAATTTTGCTTTTCTATTATCTGAAGTATATTATCTTCTATCTCTATAATGCTCTTTCTTTCTATGCATTCAATGGTGTTTAGCGCGAGAAGTGTTGAAGCCGAAATAAAAAGATTTCTAGACGGCACGTAAAAATGTTAAAATATACATTTTTCATTTTATAGGAAAGATTTTTTGGTCCAGTACTGAAACTTTCTTAATGTTTTCAATATTCCAGCATTAAAACTGTCTTAAGACTCTCTTAGCGTAAACTGTTTGACTTCAGATGTTTACGCATGCACATCTCTATAAAGTGAAAAAGCGCCATATACATCTGAAATGATGACTTAGTAAACAACAAAAGTTAAACAGATAGAGGGGAGCAAACATAAGGCATAGGTTTTGTACACAAATAGATCCTTCTTTAAATGCATGTACGCTTTCAAACTTTCTTAGGTCTTAAAAATCCAATAGGCCTACTGAACTTTCTTAACTTGTTGAGCAGTCGAGTATTAATTCCTTATGAACCACTTTCAAAATGAAAGCTCTCTTTGGACTGGTCACCTCTATTCTACGCATGCTCATGCTTTGGGACATAGAGTAGCAGGAAGGATTACTAGCCCAGGCTTTTTCCCGGAAGTGAAAATGCAGAAAGGATTGGCTGACAAGCGTTGACAAGCAAGTGCAAGTTTTGGTTCGTAGAAAGGCAATCGTTGCAAAGCTTTGTTTTCCTTGCGAAAGAGGAGGGATTTTGATGAAAGAGTACAATGCACGCACATCTTGAATTAGCTTCGAAGGTTGTATGTATTGCACTTTTGGTATTCCAAGGAGGAATACTAGAGATTTATTTGGTGAAAGAGCACAACACACGATGGTCGGCTTTTGCTGTTGCAGATATTTTGGTGATTTGTGTTTGGATTTTCAGTTTTGTTGCTGCACGGCGATTTTTCCAGCAAAAGAAAGATGAAATTGATGCTGGCAAGGACCCAGAGGATTTCCCTGATGAACTTCCTCTGGCATTCTTTGCTTGGCTGTTTTATGCAGCGTTATTGACTCCAAGAGTTGCCATTTTATTCTCAGGAGAAGGCTCTACTAGGCTGAAGGAGACAGATTTCTTAGGCCCAAACACCCTCAAAGCTGGGGTAGCTTGTACGCCACTGATATTTATCCTTCTTGTTTACGCACATCATGATGCAAAGCCACATACAATAAGAAAATATTATCTTCAGGGATTAACTGGTACAGTTGCCTTTGATATCTTTGACAGCCTTGATCTGCTTGAATTTTTGTTTCTGGACAGAGAGGAGCACCGATTTCCCAAGTCCTTAACAAATGCAGTTTTGGCTTTTGCTTGCATCAACTTTTTCTTGCCAACATTAGCTCTATTTGAACTAAAGCTCAACAGCTTTAATGGACAAGTTAGCTCTCTCTCTTTTAAGCTTCTCTATTCAATGTCATTTGTTTTTCTTGTCAACATACCAAATTTAATAATAAGGTCTGTTTTGTGGCACAAGTACAACACAGATGTCTCAGTTCTTTTGATGAAAAATGTCATTTGCATTGTACTTGGTGTTGTGGAGATAATGGAATATTTTGGATCAGAGCGCCCAATGCCATGCTCACGATGTGGAAGATGGTACACACCTGATTTTATAGAACAGCATAAAAGAAGATGCACATCAACTCCATTGCAGGTAGATGACCAGCAATTGGAAGATGGAAGTCTATAGATGCACTTTTGTACTATGCTTAGCACTGTTGATAATGCTGCTTATTTCTAGTACTGAGATGTATGGCTTTAGGTGGGGCCTTTTTGGGTACATCAAATAAAGGATAGCCACCCATCTGGTTGTTGTGCTAGTATTTGCAATGCTTTGCAATCCTAGTAGATGCCATTTTTTCTCTGATGTTTTTGGCCATCCTTGCCTTTGCTATATCTTGTGTCTTATGGAAGCAATATATACCTAATGGAGAAAATGAGGCTGTCTTTTCAATTCAACCCTAGTTGTGATTTGTTAGAAGAGGGTCTGGGTGTAGGTTCCAGAAAATGTCCTCGCAAATGGGCATGACTCCAAATCTGCCTGATGTTGCAGATAACTACTTTCAAAATGATACATTTGTAACTTATTTATTTTGCTATATGTGAGTAATTGGAAAATAATAATTTGCTTGGTATTTATAAATCCAATCCAGAATTTACTGTATAATAAACTACATTCAGGCCAAATTCTATTAGTGCAGTGCCTTAAGATGGTGTGCATTGCTCGAAGCCTGCATCCATTTTTGCATGGCTCATTGCAGTGGTGTAGAAGAGGGGGACACAGGGGGTGGAGCTCCCTAGCTATGACTTGAGGGGGTGCAGCCTCCCCCCCCAACTCTGTACAGTTTTTGAAGATAAGAGCATAGAATAATCATTATTCTGTTGTAAAAGGCTGCTCTAAATTTAAAAATCTGTCAAGGAATTATTAGTTCACAAGATATAGTGTGTTAAATACACATTGTTTACTGGATGGCATTACCATTTTCTTATATAACTGCGTGGATTAACTTCAAAGTTCCTTTTAAAGATACAGTACATACAAGAAAAGAGCCCCCCAGCTATCAACAGACTCCCCTAGCCATGGGCATAGGAGGACATCAAATTTAGGGGGGCTGTAAACTTTCTGTATGCTTTCTACCAGAATTTCATATTGTTCTTTCAGAAAAGTTGCCCAATTGAAATGGATTTCTGCCCAATTGGGGGAGCTGCAGCCCCCTGCCCCACCTCGTGCGCTTATGCCCCTAGCTGTTGATTTACTTATACACCACTGGCTCATTGCAGAGCAGGAAGAACCATTCAACTATCTGTACATTGACCAATTGAGAATTTCTAATAAGATGGAGAATGCTACTCTTACCTTTAATGCTTCTTTGTGAAGGTTGTATTTGATGTACTTTGCTGAAATTATGGTTTATGCTTTAAAAGTGTTAATTGAGTTTCCCAATCAATTGCTCTATTTTTTATTGTAAATTTTATTAAAAGTTGGAGGAATGGTCTTTAGAAAGAGCTATTCTAAAAAGCTCTTTCTAAAAACCAATCTCTATGTTTTACAGACATCTAGTGCAATCTTCTATCATATCATTCGATGCCTGTAAAGATATAGAGATAGAAAAGATAGAATCTCTTTATATCAACAAATGCCACAAAGGTTGCTAGATGCTAAGAAGCCAGGAGAGCCAACCAAATGGGTCAGAAATAAGCACATCAATTACATTTGGAAGAGAGGTTACTTGAAAATGGCCGCAGTTTATGAAAAGTGCACGAATAGGTTTTGTGTAGGATAGTTGTAGAAGGAAGAATTTTAGAGGGGATAGAGAGTCAATGAGCAATGGATGCTGAAGGAGATACAAGGCTAGATGCCCTTCAAAGTATGGCTAAGTTTATTTACATCTTGGTAGTCTACTTCTTTTCAAAGTAAACAAAAGTTATTTCATGGCGTTCCTTTCACTGTAGGCCCACACAATAGCTTGCAGTTGCAAGAGTTCCTCAAAGCATAATGGAATATCTGCTGAGATTTATCAAATATTATAATCAGAGTCTACTATGGCTACTTAAGCTTCATTTATCAGATATTTATTGCAGGAAGGAATGCTTCACAAAAGACGACTATTTTTTATTTCAATCCTATTTTTAGTATATTTTTACATCTCCATCTGCCCCGTAATGCCTACCTTCTATAAGAAGGTTCTGGCGGGGTGACAAGCCAGAGTGTAAAGCTGGTATATCACTGAAGATTAACAACTTTCCACTCTGCCTTGTTACTCTGCGGACATCTTGTAGAAGGCAGGCAATTTGGTGTCAATGTAGATGTAAAACACACATTTCCTTAAACCACAAATTGTTCTTTAGGTAAAAATTTATTCCTTTTGTAATTTCAAACTTTAGATTTTGTGAACCAAGAAAAGAAAGTAGTTACAAATGAACTCAAGGACATCATTAAAGACATTGCAAAAAAAGGCAGATACACGTATGCACAAACCTCAAATTTTTGTATCATATCTTTATCAATTGACTGTGAGATTTTGGACTATTCTTCTTTCATCTGTTCATGAACTTCCAAGAAGCATAGAGATTCATTTGCATTCTTCTTTTCCAGATACCCGTGGGAGTACTTAAAACCACTGTTCTCTCATGAGCTAGAACAGGTATGTCAAGCCACTTTTGCTATATAACTCACAATCATAGATACCTTCATGTATTTTAATTAGACATGCTGTAAATAAGAACTTTTTCTAATGAAAGTTTCTATGGACTTTTTCTTTATTTAAATTTTGCTTCAGCATCATTTTTGTTCTGTACCAGAGCTTTAATCATACAATAGTAGATATTTTGCTTCATGGATCACGTCTCCATAAGTTAGGTTTGGACCTCTAGTTTCACAGGTATCATGAAATCTTCCACAAGTTCTATTAAACTGTATTTTGCATGTAACTCTGTAGAAAAGCATGGAATGTCCAAGTACTTGAGTGCCCCTTGATATGTGCCTGGTGTACCCTTTGGTTGATGTGGCCCTGTCAAGAATTTTACGTTAGAAAGAGAACTTGAGTTGCTATTTTACTGTCTCAATAAGACCAGTTTTGTCTCATAGAGCATACTAGTTTGATGAGAATCTAGCTTTTTTCAATTTTGTCTTATATTTCAATTGTTTTGTAGGTAATGGACAATTTCCTTGAGAATTTTCCTCCAAAAAATGCAAATGGAACTGATGAAGATAAGATTATAGAGCTAAAAAGTGAGAAGACATCAATTCTAAAAGCATTCAGCAGCTTCACCAGGTTTGTTCCTATGTGCGGTCATCTCATGCTAGGTGTATACTAGTTTATTTCTAGCAAAGCACTTGTTGTTACTGCTTTTGATTTTGTTGTGTACCAGACCTTTTTCTGTACATCAAAGTAATTTATTCCATGGAAGTGGCCATTTGTTTGAGTCGAATTAATGATTCCCCAGTTCATATAAAGAACATGCTTTGTGCTGTGGCTTGAGATTAGTTTTATTCACCTTAAGAACTGTTAAGGCTTTGGTTTGAAAAGAAGATAGGGAAGGTGAGGATATCAAAGGGGAGAGGGCAAATTGTCTCTGGGTACTGCTGCATGGGAATTTCTGGCAAAAGTAACATACTATAGGCTTAATAGAAGGTTGTTTTAATAAATAGCAACTTCTTTGGCTGAGCCAAAATCCTCAGCAATTTTATCACCTCTGCCCCCCTGATTTTTTGTCATAGAGCACAACTGTAGGGGGAAACTTTTGCCTAATTTGACTTAGTTGCTGTTATTGAGTGATGAAGTAGTTTACTGGAAAGTGAATGATGTCATTAAGGATATTTCATCTTCTCTAGTGCCCCATTCACTATACAAAGACTATCAGAATTAGTTTCACAACCAAGAAAACATTATAAATCTTGTGCAAAGTTTTTTAGAGGACTAAAGAAGGTAGGTGTTTCTTGTTACTCTATCAGCTTTTGTGTTTTGGAAATTCAGAACTCTATGTCTATATTTTATCTTTGATCGAAAAGAATCTGTGTGAGATTTTTATCATCTATGGAAGTCTGTAGCAGGGCTTGTGTTTCAGGGATAGCAAAATTGCCCTGGAGGAATCATGCTGTACAAAGTCTGAGAGCTTTTTTATACTTTTTTATCACTATCAAATGGATAATGTGTGTATAGGAAAAGATTGAACTTTCTAGTATATCACAAAGACCATGTTTGAGCTCAGCCAAAATGTGAGTAGATCTCTCCTTAGCTACAAAGATAAAGCAACAGTAAAAAGTTGCAAAAAAGTTCCCAGGAATGGCAAAAGGCTGGCATCCTGTTGCTTATGAATTTGCTTAGTAATTAATTCAGGAGAAGCATTTTGACATGAATACATGCACTGAAGTTATTCAAAAGATTGATGGTAAACCTAATTTGCAGAATTTACTGGTTGTGAGTACTGTTGAACCAGAGGAAACAGATGTAAATGCCAATGCCTCTTTTGAATCAGATACTGATGAGTCACCATCAAAGTATGAATGCTTTTGAACTTGTGTTTGATTTTTTGTACTTTTTCATTTTTTTGCTGACTGTTTACTGTAGTAAGATAATATTCTTTCCTTGCATCTTCTGTTCATGCCAATTTCTTTTTGTTTCTTTTTTGCTGTTTGTTCTACTGGTTTGATTTCTTGCACTTATCTTAAGTATTATGATTATTTTAATTAGCATACAGGACCCTGAGAGTAGTGACATTCATGAAATGTTGCTTTGTGATGGCATTTCCCGACATTGGTACACTGAGACTTGCAATTTGTATGTTGAGTTTAGGATATTTAACTGTACAAGACCACAAAAAAAGCAGCAACACTTTTAGTCATAATTGAAAGCTTTTTTCTGTTCGACAATTATCAGAGTATGAATTTTTGGATGGCAACCAAAAAGTTAACCAAAATATATAGCCAGATGCAGATACATCTGGGTATATATTTCAGTTAACCTTTTGGTCACTATCTGACATTTTGTACTCTGATGAGTATTAGACAAAAAAAGCTTTTAAGTATGTCTAAAAATGTTGCTGCTTTTCCATGGTCTTGTTAAGTTCTGTAGTACCAACTGTGCGATGCTGATGTTATGCCTTGCCTTCCAATGAGATGTAATCTATATCTGACTGCAAGATCTTAAGATGATCTTTTTCTTCTTATTTGACTGGAGACTTTGCCAGTTTAGTATTTATTCTGAGTTTTTTCTTGTATTTTAACCAACTATATAAGTATTTTGTTGCAGTAAATGGAAATATGCTAGTCCAATGGTTACCATTCACTTCATTGTTTCTTGTTTCAGCTTGAATCCTTCATTTTTTAACAAAAAAGTTTTTTGGCCCAGTACTGAATCTGTCTTATAAAAGATCTTTTTCACAATTCCAGTATCAAAACTTTCTTAAGACTTTCTAAAATTTTTCTGAGTTCCATTGCTTTGCTCATGCATATTAATGGAAGATGAAAAAGTTCCATGTACATTTGAAGTGATGATAAATTTTAGTAAGTAGCAGATGTGAAGCTGTTAGAGGGTAGCTAACATGACATACATGTTTGGTACACAGGTAAATGAATTTTGCGTACATACTTTATAAAACTGTCTTAAATCTCAAAAATCCAGTGCTGAACTTTCTTAACTTTTTGAGCAGCTGAGTACTAGTTTCTTATAAACCACTTTCACTGAAAGTATGATTACAATTGAAATAATAGGATTAATGCCCTAAATGTACATGTTTTCTGCAGAAAACTGAGATTAGAAGAAGAAAGAGAGCAAAAAACAGGAACAGAAAGTGAAGCAGTGGTCTCAGACTTGAAAGAACCTAATACTGAGCATTTCAAAGAGACTGCAGTCACTAATGGAGTTTTAAAAGAGGAAGGTCTACAGGAGGAGTTAGAGACACAGAAAAATAAACAAGAAGGTGATTTAGCTATGCAGGATACTTTGGATCAATGCAGTTTACAAAATGAAGATAGTGTCTGTCAAACAGATGAACAACAACCAGATAAATCCCAAGCATCTGGTAAGTAAATATCAAAAGTAAATACCAGTAAACATCCCAGTTATTTGCTATAAATTCTATGCTTTCTTTGAACGCATTTACAGTATAGTATTATATTTTAATGAGCTATTGTTCATAGCCTAAGCAATTGTAAACTTCATTTCTAAGTAGCTTTTTCTGTTATGGAAATAGCCAGAAGGAAGCAAAGTTACTTTAACTGAAAATTTGAAAAGTATGTTACCTGTGACCATATGTCTGTGATTCTGACCCTGATAGCAAGTATCAGGAATTGATTAGTATTTATCTTGAATCTGCTGTGCTGTGTAAGATGGTTCATGTGATTTTTCATATTAAAAATGTGGCTGAAATTTGTATTCTTATTTAGATCAAGGGGAAGAATGCAATCTTGAACAAAGAGGGAAATCATCTGCTGATTGCATAAGAAAAGATGAGGTAGGAAATATACCACAAAATAAGGAGCAACAATTGCCACCAAATACTGACTTGTTTCACATAGATACTCCACTTTGATATAAGTTATCATACATTATTTTACTTCATTATCAGATTACAGCTACAGCTTGTTAGGATTAATAGTTTTATTTACACCTGCACTTATTTAGGAAATAGCAAGGTACCTTGAAAGCCAATGGAATAATGTGTGAAGCAATGCTTCAAGTTAACTGTTGCCATACAGTGAAATATATTTAAGTAATTTCTCTCTCACTTTGGACTTAGGTACGTTAACTTAAAGGATTATTGTATATGACTTTGGGGGTTTTATATCCTGAACCCATATGTGTGTACTAGCAATTTGAATTGCACAAGGTTATAAGCAGTTTAGTTATAGGGTTGCTGCATAGTATGGAGTATGGAGAAGAGTTGGGAAAGGAGCATTCTAGGGTAGTGCATTGAAGCAGTGACAGGCAAAATACTCTTTTTATATATACTGGAAGATAACATTTGATTTTTTTAAAGTATATCTACTCATTGTTAGTCAATGCTGTAAAATCCTAAATATAAGCCCCTGAATGTGATCCCCTCCAAATAAAGGCTCCCTGTAAAATACCTAAATATCCTTCCTAGTATAAGCCCTTGGAATATAAGCCCAGGGCTTAAATTTGGGATTCTGTATCTATAGTTAGGGTAATGAATGAACATGGACATCACATATATAGGGCCTGTATTTACTTTTGTTCTTTTGTAAGGTTTTACACATTAAATGTTGTTGTTAGTCTCTCTGATTGAACACTGAATGGTGAATTTTTTTGGCATATGCAAGCCATCTGTTAACCCAAAAGATCCTTCAAATATAAGCCCCCCTAAATATAAGCCACCAAAAATATTTCTGCTAATATTCAGGGTTTTATGGTATGTTGCTTGTGTTGTTAATTTGATAGGGAAACTTTTCATTTAGGTTTCACTGTAGAAATAGATTAACATAAGCTTCCTTAATAGCTCCAGTTGTTTTTTGTTGATAATTTCATACAGTTTATTAGTCATTGGTAGAAAACCATTACAGGAATAGGAATGTGTTGGCATGTACAAAAGGAACATTCTTATAAATTCCAGTTGTAAGCAGACATTTAAGGAGTAGAGAATATTTTGAGAGAGTTGTTTATTATCAGATAATGTTGCAAATACATGATATAAAGGAATATGATATCTATTGAATTATTACTACATAAGCACTCAAAGCCCAAGGAAAATGAGATTAAGTTCAATAGCTCAAAAATCTACAATTGAAGTTTATAATTCTCTATTAAAACATGCAATATGCTACCTGTTACTTTCTGCAGCAAGTTTAAGATAGATGCAAAATAGCCTCAAACTGAAATTCCTTAGTTAATTACAACAGAGAACCATTTTAGTACGGCAAAAATACTATACTTTGGTGAGAATCAATTTCTAATGTAAGTTATCTTAGGGTTGAGTGAACGTAAATCTTCCTACAACTTATCAGAGATTTCAAATTCTCAGACAGGTGCTTTCAAAGGATATATAATTCCCTAAATATGTTTCTTGCAAAATTAGATAATATCAATGGGATTGCATTTCTCAGAGAGTACCTATGATAATTTTATCTAGGGACTTAATGGTCTTATTAATCATGCAGACTGTACAGCCAATACTTAATGAATGGTTTGGTGCTGCAAACACAAATTCTTTTATCTTTCTTTTGACTCCTCTGTGTCACATACTTTTTCTCAAGAGCCAAGTATTAGTTCTATTTCAACAATTGGGTAGAAGAAACTATCTCAGGAAAATAATGTTTGAGAATTTCCTTGGGCAGGGAATGAATACACAAAAGAAAGATGAATTTTCTGTTGCTAATCGGTTTACATTATTTAGCAGCAAAATTATTCTACTGTTTAGCCTATGGCAATAACTGTTTAGTCAATAAATTGCAGCACATAAAGTTCAGTCAAAGAGTTCTTTCAGTTTCTTTTCATAGCATCAAGTATTTTTAGAATTTCCAAGAACAGGTTGATGATATCAAGGTATAAATTAATGGCAGCAACAATGTACTCTTCTGGTGAAAGCTTGTGAATTAGTAAATGAGTATCAAACACAATGAAGCATGAGAAGACAATTGCACCAAGAATTGCAATTCCCACATGCAAGATCTCACTTGGTATCAATATCTGTTATGAAAAAATATTTCATTAGTAAAGTTCACAGCTAAGCAGCAGAGGCTGGTCTTCATTTGGAATTCCATCAAAACAATTAACTATTTTTGCTCAACAATTCTTGAACAAAGTCGATAAAACCATCAGAGCATTCTTCCAACAATTTTGCTTACCACTTAGGCCATTACACAACTAATTATCAAAGAATGCTGAAATATAAGTAGTTACCTGCACAAATCCAGCCATAAGTAGGACCCACAGAATATTGAAAAGCCTTAAGGAAAAAAATAATTTAAATAATTAAGAGATGCTATCACTATGAGGCAAAAGTTTTTCATCTTAAGCTAAACAGTACTAAAGAAGTCATTATCTAATGGTGCAGAAACTGAAAAATACTTGATAAATTTTTTTAAATACTTGTCATGCTGGTACAAAACATCAAATCCAAAACAGTCATTTTGTGACCAATTAAATGTAAATAACATACAACAGTATTACTTGGTAGCAGTTTTTGAAGAAAAAAATCAAATGAATTGTTTCATCTATGGATATAGGAGAACTCGACATTTAGGGGGGATGTAAACCTAAAAGATCAAAGAGATAGGGAGAGTAGTCAGAAAAGTTGCCTGAATTTGCAATTGTTCTTTCAGAAATGTTGCCTGAATTAAATGGATTTCTACCTAACTACTGGTGGCTGCAGCCCCTCTTGCCACCCCTCTCCTATGGTTTCTTCAATTTTGGATACATGCTTTTTTTAAAAGAAAACCATCAGTTTGCCTGAGCCTCAGTTTTCCTAACTTTTCCCAAAATTGAGCCTGAGATTTTCTTACAATTTTCTTAACTTCTATTGACATAAACTGGCTAAAATGGGTTCCTTTCTTTGTTTATTGTGTATACTTAAATTTGAATTCCATCCTTAGCATTTGAATGTAATAATGATGAAATATTGATTTTTGGCCAACCAAACCACTTCATTTTGAAATGGAGCCTCAAGATTTTCATGAAATTTTGGCAATTTGAGCCTCATTTTCTTATAAACTTTATTCATATAAAAAGATGTGTAAGTTGACAAATATGGATAAACTTGTCAGATATTCTTGATTCTTACCCAGCTCCCCATAAGCTGAAATCCTTCTTGCTTTGAAATGTGTACACAGTAAGGGCAATAGTTGTTCCAGCTGTGAGAAGAAATGCCTCCAGAACCACAAACTGATCAAAAAAGGTCACTGGAAGAAAGTAAGAAATGCCTGTTTATAGCTAATGATGAAGAATATAATTAATGCTGTTTTCTATCTCTAGTTTTTACAGTTCAAGGTCTGTGATTTTTTCTTGCTCATGGATATGGTCTGTTCAGGAAAAGGTCACCCTATGTAGCTGTGAAAGGCTTTTAGCCTATAGCATAGTACATAGTATTAGAAAAAATATAATATTAATAAATATAATATTATTAAACATATATAATATTAGTAAAGTAGCTGCAAAATTGAGCCAGTACATTATAACAATAATTTAAGGAGAAAATATTGGTTTGCATACCCACTGTTCCAATTGTGTAAGCTTCACAAAGAGTCTGAAAGAGCAATCATAAAGATTTACAGTACATATATACAAAAAACAGCTTGCTATTTTACAGGTACAAAACAATAAACTGGATGATCAAGAAAACAAAAAAACTGTTAGGTAAGAAAATTTGTAATAATACTATAGTATTAGATGAAAAACTGAACTATTGAAGTAGTTGGGATCATATGATATGGTTTCTTATCAGTTTCAGCATTAAAGAAACTACTTACAAATGCACCAAGCAGGTAAAAATTTGTTGGTGTCTCTTTTCTCTTTATCATCAAGGCAATTATAAGTCCCAATGACAATATTGTGCCAATGAGAAGCATCCCAGGGCTAGAGAAATAACATGTGTTATATTACGATATTCTCTTAAATTTTCTCCTATATTCTAAATGTTTTTGACAACTGAGCAAAGTGCATTAGTAGGAGCAACTGAAAAATGAATACAAAACAACTGATATCACAATACCTTTGGTGAACAAAGTTCCTGATGGGCTCGGTGAACATAAATATTGCAGCGGTGACTGTAGTAAGCATAAGTTGCGCGGAAAGGATTCCATAAACCTTTCTAATGAAACCTAAAGCCAAAATATAGATTCAATAGTTTTGCAAACTTTTATGCGTTTGTTATTTGCGTGGCATATACTGCAATATCTACAAAGCCACATAATTTGGAAAGAATAAACAAGATGGTTTAGATTCATGAACACAGGCCTAAGCATTCTTGCATATACATGAAAATGTTGACTTCCTTACCAAGTCGAACCTGAAGATGTGATTGTGCGACAGTAGCCGAACTAAACAAACTGCCATGGACTGGCGAGTCATCTCCTTTCTCCAAAGGATCGTTCATTTGAATAGAGTGAAAAGTCGCCATGTTGAAAATCTGTCGAATGTCGTCAAGTGAAAAAGAAAGTGCTCAGCACACCAACAACAACAATAACATGGTTGACGTAATAGCACAAAATTTGCAGCCTTTCTCGCTGTACTTGTCACAATGATGAAGAAGGTACATCAGAAGGTGAGTTAAGTGATAGCTCACATCATTTCTTGTTTATCTATTGAAGAGAATCAAGAGAAGAATAATGTATGAGTTCTACACGAATCGACATTCCAAAACTTTGGATTCACTAGCAGAACAAAATGAAACTGAAGCCATTGAAATTGAGTTCAAAGTTACTCAAATTCATGCCGAGTTTTGCCTTAGAAGACCATTAATAAGTCACAAAAGAGCTATTCCTACTCGCCCCACGCTCCGTTTATGGTTGAGCATTTTCGAGTAAAGAATTTGGTAGCATTCCTTTCTCATAGTAACACATTGTTACTATGAGTTACTGTATGCAATTATGAGATAACTTTGTTCCTCTTTAGGAGCTATATTGAAAGTCTGGCAAATATCCTGTTGTGAAAGGTAATCTTTCAAATGATACTTCTATCATATTATTCAAATTGTGTAATAGATTCCCCTAGGACTCCCCTTACACGATAGAAGAAACATGAAACTAAGTGTGACAACCCCCTTTGTAACGGCTTGTCACACTCGAGCTGATACCCCTCTTTGTTATGTAGCCTCATTCTGGAATGAGACCCCACAACACCAGCCTCTATATGTGCATTACAGTATAGCAAGAGACAGTAGCTCAAAATTGCTGAAAGTAAAGATTAATTAGACGCATCCTATTACGTGTAATCGCATCTGGCTATATATTCGGTTAAACGTTCGGCCACTATCCGACGTTTCATACTCCGACGAGTGTCGGACGGAAAAAGCTTTTCGGTATATCAAAAGAATGTTGCCGCTTTTTCGTGCTTTGGTAAAGATTAATTGGGGATACTGCTATGTTCAAGCTCGATAAGGCCTAAAATTCTTTGTTTATTTGAGTATTTTGGAAAGCACTCGTCAGACAGCGAAGAAGTATAACTAGTGCACTAAATTTTTGCGTTACGTAACAAAAGTAATTTGCACCTCGCCCTGTCCCTTTTGTTCACTATAACAGCTTGTCACAATGATAATGCATTACCGAACATGCCCCTACCGCTACTTACTTTTTGAATGACCCCTTAGTGCCAATCGATGGTCATGTTTGAATTGAATGAGAAGTATTTGTTGGATACTTTGCCATGTGTAGCACTCCTCCACAATTCGTCGTATATCAAGCTTAGCATTCGCTTTACAGTTCACAGTTTATAGTTAATAGTTGCGAGTTGAGATTAAGAGTTTAAAAATAGAACAAGATTTATGTAATTACTGTCAATGTTGGGTTGATTCAATGCTGCTATACATCCAAAGAGAAGTTTAGTTCATTGTCAAATCCTGCACTGATCCACAAGAGTGTAAAACGGTATAACGTCTATGCCAAGCTTATATGCGAAAATGAGAATCAACACAGAGATAAATCCAATAATCTGCCAAATGTTCTTTCTTTAGTAACGCGTTACTTGGTTCGGCGAGGTGACTTAGAGTCCCTGCCATCGAACCTCACTCTCTTCTCCTCTTATCTACATCTCTATACCTCTTATATACTCTACTTTCGGAAGGTTTCGCTAGGAAGCTTTTACTCATAACAAATACACGCCTATATTTACTTTCTTGCTCTACCATTCATTAGATGCGGAAGTTATCTATACGGATGCTAATTCCATTTACGTAATACACTGCCTGGGAACGTAACGTGACTCTGTGGGCTCTACTTACCAGGGAGCCTTCGCCTGTAGCGCACAATACAAAATACAACATACAAAATACGTAGCGATCTGGCCCTCTCCAGTATTTCGCAAGTACTGAGAGTCCAATCCTACAACCAAACGACGGTGCCTACGCGAAAATAGATTCAAGTGCTTTCACAAGTCACCTGAAATCTAGTCTTTACGTCCTACGTTAGTTCCTAACTTACAAATATAATATACAATTTCTGCATCTAAAATTACCAGTATTACAAGAGCATAAAGTCTACAACAGTAGTTGATTGCTGGATGTGCAGAGTCTTAATACTAAGAGAACTATCACGCATTTTTTGCTTTGCATTGAATACAGATTTGATTTGTTTATCCTCAAGAATTCTGCTAGTAATATATTTAATGCAAGTTTACCACTACGCCAAATCTTTCTCATAGCTGTATATAACACTGTGAAAGATCTTCTTCCATCAACTACCTACTTTCGATTCAATGCGAACCTTTCCGCTGATGTTCCAATGGATGAGAGCAACCCATGTGTTATTGATCAGTTGTTAGCAGATGCCCAAAATTCGATAAGTATGACTGAAAGTGTCAGTGTCAAATACTGAGGTCTGGGAACTAACGGCTCTAGTAGCCTGGAGACTATTTTATTGTGCTGACATTTATAGAGCATTGTACATATCAAAATCAGTGCTTTTCGGTTCAGGTTTTACGAATTCTATATACGTTCAAGCTTTACGCTTAACTTATGCTTACGATATCAATCATCATGTTTGTAGATAGTTATATATGATATCAAGTTTTGTATATATTTATCTACGTGGCTTCTTTCTGGACTTCACAGCCAGAAAGCTGTAGATTCTTTCATGAAACGTAAGGCGTACCTGCAGAGCATAAATGACAATTGGCTGCTGAATATCATTATGAAAATATAAGAGTTGTTTTTAATCTTTACACGGGAATTATCCAAATATCTCTGGTATTTTTGGAGCAATCACTGTGGTTTGTTTTTGATACTATTCCTTTTTAGAAGGTCTATAGATAATGCTTGGTGTCTATGCAGTTTCCCCAGTACAAACCTCAATTTGACTTGTCTTTTGTGCACTGTATGCTCAATTTCTGATGCCACCTACTTTGTGTGTCGTTCTTTCAGAGTCTGTGGTAAATTGCAGGCATTTTTTTAAGTTAATAAAGTAGATCTTTCGTCCTATCTTGTGAGCATGACAATTTACGAGTTTAGTGCCTTGTCTAGTGAATGCCGCCATGTTACGTATAGAATGGTTTCAACAATATCATAGGAGTTTTTCGCTTGATAAGTTTTGCCATATCAGATTCATCCACGAACGTTAAATTCTGTTGCATAGTGTTCAAATGAGAGTGTCATATTTTCAAATAACATAAATCTTTCTATGTTTTCCTATTATCTTTAACACTGAATTAGAACATTCAAATTGATTTGTAAGGACAAATAGAGTAATGAGCAAATATCATGTAAACAGTAAATCTTTATACAACTGGAGTACATCGTTACAACTGATTTCAATCTATGCTCTCTTCTTATTTGCATAATTAAGCATTGCCTTGGGGGCGGCGCCTACTCTCAAGTGACTAATTGCCGTCCTTCCCGCTAATTAATTTTTGAAAATTTTGTCCAACCTCAGTCTCTTCTTAGGACCCCCGCTTGTTAGTTTTTGCGCTTAAGCTTTTCAAACCGTGCTCCGAATTGATGTTTTCCGTAAATCTTGTTGTATGTTAGCTATGTTTTTGAGCTGCTTTCGTTCTCACAACCATGGACGCCCAATTTATGAACATAGGGTGCTTCATAGCAGTACTATTATAGATTTAAAAGCATTTTATCTACCCCTCCAGCTTATTCCCAGCTGCCACTTATTAACTTCTTCCAATCTTTCCAACCCCCCGGTAATTAGGCATTTAGGAGCACCACCACATATTTGAAGGGATTATAGCGGGCTAGCGTAGGCGTCAAATCTTGATTGGCTATCAAAGGAATAACCTTCGAATGATTCCTGCCAACGAATGTTGCGAGAATTCCTTCGAGAAGCGTGTTTTGGTGGTAAATAGTGTACTTTCTTTGCAAGAAAATCAATAACACATAGCTTCGAGTAGCAGAAAAATGTTTTGCAAGCATGTTCAGAAGTGTTCAATTCACATTTCCAGAAGGAGCAATTGTTATATCTTGCGTAAATGAAAAGTTATCGACATTACAAGCTATCCATCTTTCCTTTTAATCCCTGCCAATAATGTTGCGAGGCATCGAGAAACGTGTTTTGGTGGTAAAAAGTGTGCCTTCTTTGCGAAAAAACTGATAGCACATAGTTTTGAATAAGTGAAAAGTATTTTGCAAGAATTTTCAGAAGGCTTCAATTCACATTTCCAGAAGGAGCAATTTTTATGTCTTACGTAGATCAAAATTTATTGATATTACTATTCTAAATGCCCGCTAAACGCGGACATAATCTGCAAATTAGCATTGGAAAAACAAGAATTGTCCCCACCTGCGTGCATGGATTGATGACGTCACATGTTGCCGCGAAGGACTACGAGACCCCCTGAGGAGTGTGGTTGGATTTCAAAGCAAAATTGGTAATAAAATCTGCGAGAAATGATTGTGAAAAAATTATCACAAACCTACGTTAGACTACACGGTTCAATAAAAGAAGTAAGGAAATGCGGAACCGTGTAGCCTAGCGTAGGTTTGCGATCAATTTTTCACACTCATTTCTCGCAAATTTTATTAACAACTTAGCTTGTAATATAGTTTAAAATATACAGTTTAATCAAATTTCAAAATTTTACACCTTCCTGGAAAAGTTGGGAGACTAGGTAAAGGGCCAAGAAAAGTCTTGGGGGCTGCTAAGGAGGGGAAATATCTCAAACTTTGAAACTCTTAATAACCACCCATAACCTCGACTGGCAGGTCGATAACTTTAGGTTGCTGTTGTTGTTGAAATATGATGGCATATGATTTTGAACACAAGCTCGAGAATGAAATTGTTGCAGTGTTAAGCGTTTTCTGTGTTCATAAATAGAGGTTTTTTGCTGGTTAAGGTGCAAATTATGTACTCAAATTTTATTCAAAAATGAAGGGAAACATCACCAAGAACGACAATATGCCTTCTTTCGGATGCACTGAAAAATATTCAAAAAGCTTGAGCATGGACGAACTGTCATGTTTAGCCAGAGAAATTTGTTCACCAATTAGCACCAAGGAATTCTTTCATGATAAATCAGAGTTTCTATTCATGAATACTGGTGAATCCTCAACTAGGAAAAGAGGTGAAGAACGAAGTAACTACCATAGTTGGCCTAAGAAAAGCACAAGACAAAAAAGAGCCAAGAAAGGTACTTGTAGGGAAAGAAAATTAGAATTTATCACTGAAAAATGGATTGAAAGTTCTATTCGATCGTGTGACCAGGGAATTACTGATAGCACTTATAATAGCAGCCATAGAAACAGAGGTTTTGAGAGCATTTATGATGAGGAAAGTTGTAAGTTTTCAGCCAACCCTTTTTATGGTGGTGATTTAACAGTTGATTATCATAGGAAGTTGGATAATCATAGTTCAAAGGTAGATGAAGTGATAAAAAGACAAAACGTGTATAGAAAGTGCCATTGCAATCATTCTAATAAGGGAACAAAATTTTTAACTCAGGAAACTAATGAAGAAAATGAGAGTGAAACTTCAGTATCCCCACTTTTACTGAGGAATAAATTGCAAATGGTTGATGGAAAGAAGATGCCTCCTGTTGTGTTTGAAGCAAAATTGGGCTCTATTAAGAGACATGAGGAAAAGGAAGATAATACTTGGCCTGAAATTGAGGAGATTTTAAGCAAAGGAAGATTGCCATATGGTGTTAGTCAAAAGAAATATAGAGACATTTCTGAAACATCCATTGAAGCTAACAGTGATTTTGCAATAAATGGAAATAGAGAGGATGAGTTAAAAGAAATATCAGAACTTTCTGATAGAGCATTCAATTCAGGATTTGATCATTACAATTTAGAGAGATTAGGTTGTGTTTTAGATGAATTGGAAGTATCCAAGGAGGCAGAGTGTATTGATACATCAAGCACATTGCAAGATTTATCATTAGTGAATGACAAAGAACAGAAAAACGATTGTGGGGTTAAAGCTGATAATTTGATTGCTGTGAAAATAGAACAGGGTGCAATTAGTAATGGCCATTTGAATGGGAGTAACACAGAAGAAAGTAGTGAAAGTTCAGATTCTGGTGTTGGAAATATCAGATATGACATTATTCATAGAAACTGGAATGAGCCAAAAGTTAGTGGACCCCTTTTTAAAAAGCGATTAGAGGTTTGTATATATTTATTAATGAATTAGGAATTATTGTTTTATCAAATAGTGAATTATTTTCCCATAATTGTAGGAAATCTGGTGGCAGATTTACCTACCAAACTTGCAAAAGATTTTATAAGAAACTTGGATTGGTCCTAGTGCAAACAGTTTATCAATTTGACATGAAAATTTTGGCATTCTAGTACTAAGAGTTTCTTATCTATTTTCTTATTTTTGAGACTGAAGCTCATGTTTTGTTTGAAATTTGAGCACTTCTGGGTGGATATAAGCACTCAATCTCATGAAAAATGTCCAAGCAGATCAAAATAGCAAGTTACAGTCTTTCAAGAGAAAATAGTACAAATAAATGAGTGATGAGTGAAAGCAAGCCAATGTACTCTGTTTTAGACAAATTGGTTTTGTATAGGTTTTTAATTTTTCTTCAACAAAGTACTAGAGTTTCAAAGTATTTTAACTGGCCTATTGCTCATTTCTTACAAAATAAAGAGCTGTGTATGTTGCATTGAAGGGAGTCAGTTAGGAATAGATCTGAAACTGCTTTGTAGAATGATTTTATGTTAAAGCATGGGTTCCCAACTAGGGGTGCTTGTACCCTTTGGGGGTGTGTAAGATCATTTCAGGGGGTACATGAAACATCTGCCCCAGTGACAGAAAATAGCTCATTTTATTTCTCTCTTTTGGTCACAAGTAATGTGTGCAGTGTAGGGGGTACTGGGTCAGAAAAATTTGTAAGGGTTGCAGATGTAAAAGAGATTGTGAACCACTGTTTTAAGGAATTTCAGCTGATCTGACACAATAAACATATGGGATGTGCCAATGTTAGGTGAGCATATATAAATTTTCTACAATTTTATAATTTCTGTATAAATGTGTTTATTAGATCCTGAAGCATTGGTACATCCAGTTTGATGATGATCAAAGAAATATAATTCTAAAAATGCTATTGGTGTGTATCATAAATATCTTTTCTCTTTACATTGTTAAAACTTGCAACTTCATTAGCTGCTAAATGTTGGAAATCAGAATACTTGCAAGATCATTTTAGTTTGTTGTTTTGTGTTGTTTGTTCTATTGTTGTATTGTATTGTGCCATTGAACAGTTCTTGACAAATCTTGATGCTGAGTTTGTGCTGTAGGTAGCCCCAGTTTTTGTATACCAGTCATTTATGTTAGAAAGCTTAACTTTATTTCTAAATATGGTGGACTTTCAAGCTACGCATTCCTTGTATTTGACAATGCTTGAGTTGAATATGTTGGAGGAGGAGCAGAGCTTCCTTATTAAAATTCTTGTTCATTTTGGGGATCTGAGCCCTCCAAAATTTTGTTATATTTATCTTGCTTTCCAAAGAGCATTTACCCTGCTTCCAATGTTTTGTATTGTACTGCTATGATAAATTTCCTCACTACTTCATGGCTATTGAGATATTTCTATATATTTGCTATTTTCTATTACAATTATAGTAAATTCTCATTCCTCTTTCTTTAAAAATGTGGGTGTCACTGCAAATAGGCCACATCCATTTTATGAAGTTGCAACTAGAGCCCCCTTGTTAAAATTTTTAGAAGTTACCCCAGTTGAGTTGTGCTATGCATTTTTAATTTCAGGAAAACAGTCAGTTGCCACAGATGCACATGCTTTCTGAAATAATGGAGCCTGCTTTACATAAAGGCTGCCCTCCAAATTGTCAGGATTTGCTGACATGGTTGCCAGCATCCATAATCCATTGTATACTCAAGTTCCTTGATCCAGGTATCATTGCTTTCAGTTTTTGTCATTCATCAACTTAAATTATGCACCTTATTTGCAAACCCAGTAATTGTATCCTTCTTTATTTCAGTGAGCTTGGCACATGCAAGTGAGGTCAATAAAACATGGTATGACCACTGCAAGGATGGTCGTCTTTGGAAACGGTTTTGCTTGTAAGTTGGGAGGAAAATTTTGTTCACCCAGTCTGTCTTGTGCCCGATCTGTTTGTATTCTATAAGAAAAAGTAAGGATAAAAAGAAATTTGAATCCTACAAGCAGTTTATAAAACTGTGAAAAGTCATTTCCAATTTATCTTTACATCCTTCTGTTTTGCATCTAATCTATTATACTTTATAATGTTATGGAGTTGATCTAAAAGTGCATGAATAGACCAGTTGTCATCAAATGACTGTTCAATGTTTCAAGTTATTACCATGGCCCAGGGGCGTTGGTGTTGAAAGTTCACTCCACCAGGTAAACTTTTGCAGAGTCTATGTTTTCCCAATGATGCTAAATTCTGTCACAGTAATTTACGTGGCAAGAAGTCAACATATTTCCCATGTGTCCCAGTACCAATTGATCTATGGACCATTGCTGGTCCATGGCTTATTGGTTGGAACTACAGATATAGATTACACAACATAGATATTCCATTGTTGTTCATTGTGAAGTTGACAAATTAATTGCACTTCTTTCAGCTTTCCTGATATGCAGCTCTCTCCAGCCAGGGAAAGAGAGCAGATCCTGAAGTATACCAATGAAGATGGTGTAGTTCAGGTGTGTCTTGTATATCAAAGTTCCTTAATCAACTTAATCCAAATGGCACTTTTCATTCTGGATTGCTCAAAAGTTACTTCAAATCTTATGTGCTGTTTTCTCTAAATTATTTATGGTAGTTGCCTCCTCTGTAACCTTCCATTCTGACTGCTTGACTGTTGCCACTTTTGCACACATGAGTTCCCATTTCTTGGTCAGACAGGTATCAATGCTTTGGCAGTAATGGTCATCAGGAATGCCAAAAGCACATCAAAGGAAGGGGGGAGCTTCCTGCTGTGGGACACCATGCCACCCCTTTCAGTGACAATACCCTTCATTGACTGCAATCAATAACAATAGTTTTCTGGAATTGTTATCTTTGAGCCACAAAGGTGCTTTTAGAATGATATGACGAAAAGGGGATCTTACCCCATGCCTCCTTACACTAGGGCAGGAGGGGCGAGTGCCCCCATTGCCACCCTGCTCCGGCACCCCAGTTCCTCATATTTCTTATCAGTTATTTTTTTAATCTGTCATGCTCTTATACTTTTCATCATTTTTGTTGAAAGTTTTGTAATATGAAAACTTTTAATAATAATAATAATAATACTATATTTTTACAGGGTAATTCAATCAGCTATAAATATAGCTGCTATCAAGAGAAGCCCTGTATAGAATTAAAAAGTTAAAGAAAATTACCATACATAAAGAAGAAGATACAAAAACATAAAAAACGTAAAAAATAATTAATCTTAAAAGGTTAAGGTCATATTCAGCAAAAATTTGTCCATAAGCTAATCTATAAAATGTTCCTTCAAAGCTTTTGCAGTCCTATTGTAAGATTAATTGTTGCATGTTTTTTGTTTTTAGTGGAAAAAGGTCTTTATTCTACGCTACTGTTTGCGAAGGAACTGGCTCAACGGAAAATGCAAAATAAGAACATTTACCGGTCATACCCAAGGTAAATACACCAGCGATATATGTTGTTGCCAAGTTCTGCGTAATGTTACTTAAAGGACTGGTCATCATTTCAAGCCCAATTTTATTGCAAAAATCTATAGATTAGAACATTTTTGAAAGAATTTTACTATCTCTTGTAGATATGGTTTCTTCGTTAATTACATTGACTAACCTTCTAATGGTTTTGTTGATGAATAGATGAGTATCGCTCCTATATTGGTCGTTGTCTTTATGTTGAAAACAGATAGTATCTTATACATGAGTTATAAGACGATTTAAAGCTCATAGGATGACTAGAAGGCCTTTTGCTGCCTTTTGTTGATTTGTCAGCTACTTTTCCTCGTGCAGGATTGGAAGTATGTTGTCTTCCCGTACTATCGGAGAAACGTAGGCTTTAGGAACTCACAAGGGGCTAAAGGGGCGAATCCAAAGCTGGACTTTGAGGAGGGGGCCTTAATTGTATTTTTCATGTGAAAGTTTCTTAACGCTGTTGTTTGCTATAAGAAACACTGCCGTTTGGGGGCATGGCCTGCCCCTGGATCCGCCCCTGGTGGGCTATTTGGCCGGTCCTACGATGTATTTACCTATCATTTTGGCTACAAATCGTAGTTTTAGGTTGGATGTAGTATTTATAGCGATAGATTGATTAAAAATAACCAAGTGGGGAGACCAGAGGCAGTTTGCAGGTTTGCCTCACCCTCCATGAAACTCATCTCTTAAATTCCAATGGTCGGAGATGAAATTAAATATATCCCCTTATGTTCAAGAACAGTAATACTAATTGAATTTTTGTCGTTATATTGAGTTTTTATATCGTTATAATGAAATATGTTGAGTTTTAGACCCACACATAGTCAAATTCTAGTCTATAGACATCATTTGACTTCATATCGACGTCTTTTTGATGTCGTGTGCCGGCTGGGAGCCTTCCCTTAGCATCACCTGATAATAGCCAGATGGCTATTATCATGTCATATCATCCACTAATGACCGGTATTTTGTAAAATATTTTACTGATGAATTTGCGGCTAGCTGAAACGCTTCCGACTACACTGAAATGGTTTCTTTTATTGAGTAAGCTATACTAGGGCTTAATAATTCTCACTTTTCTAGGCCATATATCATGAAATTGAAGGGCCAACACTCATTAACTCATGTCAGAAATCGTTTCATCGATTAATAACTTGAAGATCTGGAAAATCGACACAAAACCACAGTGATTTAATAAGCTTTTAAGAAGAAATCTCAGACAATACCTAAGTTTAGTATGTGAACTCCCCCAGTTTTCAAGATATTTTGGGTTGAAATAGATTTTTCCAGGCAAAATGTTGGCAAATTTAGGCTAGGTTTAATTGAAATTTTGACAGAATTTTGCCTTTAAGACCTCACAAGAGCTACGAAAACTGGAAAAGTCATGTTGTGTGGCTTAGTAGATATTAATTATATGATTGTGGGTCACAAAACTGCATATCCTTCCTTAGCAGGCACAAAAACTGCGTTGTCATGGTTTCTTGGAAAAAACGATGGCGATCGTACTTTCGATGAATTCGCATAACTTGAAATTGGCATACCTTTTGAAGGGACTAAGATTTCGGCCTGAGTTTTTTGTAAAATACGTGGAATCTTATCTACATTCAGAAAATTATGTTTGATTTTTCGTTTGAAAGAGCTCATTTTTCGCCAATGAAGACCCAGTAGCCCACGGTGGAACTGTAGTGATCCCAAGTGACGTTGATCACAACTCAATAGCCTGAAAAACATACATTGCAATTATAAATTTGTTGTTTTTCAGCCGTGATTTGTGTTCAATTTGATGAGTCACGTATCGTGAGCGGTTCATCGGACAAGACGATTAAGGTTAATTTTATTTCAACTTCCTTGAAATTCTTTCATTTTTGTAGAGAGATTTAGAAATGTGATATCCCACATCCTTGTCATAACAAAATATTTAAAGTATTAGTGGGTATCAAAACCAAATATATAGCTTATTCACTTGTTAAATATCACGATTTAAGTAATTATCACGATTAAAGAAGGATAGTACAGTAAGATCCCATGACTGGAGTTGGGTTAAGCAAAAGTTAAGTTTTCAGCATATTGAAGTTTTGGATACCACAGCAAAATGTCTAGATCATTTGCTCACTCTAGAAGCCTTATACCGCAGGCATTTAAAACCTGAACTGATTACAAAGAATGAATTTAGAAATAAAGAGTTCATTATCAAATTGCACAGTCTTTTTTTAATAAAAAATAAAGTTTATAAGAATATTGAGGCTCAAAATCGCTGCAATTTAAGAATAATTTAAGAATAATGCGAGGTTAGAGCTTCATCAAGACATAAGAATTTCTTGTATCCTAGTTATAATACTGCTTTCGGATTTACTCTTGCAATATCGATAGAAAATATAAACTCTTGCTTAGTTTTATGATTAAGTAGAACATCCTCAAAGTTTGGAATATGTTCCTTAAATTTTTAGGTGAAGTTACACTTTTGGTATTTGAGATTAATTTAGGAATAATTCTAGGCTCAAAATCAGAGGAATTTAAGAATATTGAGGCTCGGAAGAAATTTTTGTATTCTTGTAAAAAAAAGAGAGTGTAGCGCGTGTTTTATTTTATTGTTTTTTTACTGTAGTTAGTGGCAGTTTTTTGTTTTTGTATTCTCATAGGACCTCCGGTTTGCAATAGCGTTTTGCCTATAGAAGTATCTGTTTACTTGCTATAGGCTTTAACTAATGGTGGACGCAAAGTTCGAGATGTCTTATCATACCTTTTGTCCACTTCAGTTTCTTGTGGTTTTATAAAGTAATTAACTGATAGAGGTCCTTATTCTTCTCATAACGGGGCCACTTTCCTTGAAAAAGGTTCCCTGTTTTGTAAACAGTCTTCATAGTGGAATACACACATGTCTTTCAACCTTCAAAAATGAAGAGTCCCTGAAAAACAGACAGTTGGTAGAGTAATCTCTCTTCCAAGAAAATCAGCTAAATGTATTAGCCTTGGAGAGTAAAAAGGCAAGATTGCATTTTGGTAGACGTTCACTGCTGTGTTAGCTCCCTTTCCCTGTGGATTTTATGCTGATTTGCTAGAGTTTAGAAATAAACTTTGATAGATTAGCCCGGTTAGAAATAGTTATGGATTTAGGGGCCTCACAGACAGCGTAGATAGGGACACTCAATCACGTCCTTTGTACTTGAATGGGGGCGAGGGGGGAGGTGATGAGGCTTGTATTTGGATATCAATATCATTCTTGTCTTGAAAGGTATGGGACATTAGAGATGGGCGTACAGATCCCGTACTCACTTTAGTTGGTCATTCCGGTGCAGTACGTTGTTTACATTTAAATGGCAACAGACTCGTTAGTGGTTCAGCAGATGCAACAATCAAGGTATTGTTTCCTCATTTCCCTTGCGTATTTATATGGTTATTGCTATTTCGTTCAGTATTATTGTTGTGGGAATTCATCTGGAAAATTTATATGCATTGTGCACATAATAGACAATTATAGTAACTTAGCTGGTCACTGCTTGTAAAGCTTATAAGTTTTTGCTGCAGAATATAGTTGAACATGTTTGCACATACAACTATAGTTACGAGTTTCTTGTAGGTATGGGACCTCGTGAAGGGCCGTGATTGGAGTAGTGTTGCATGCAAGGTTACGATGGTTGGACACGTAAAAATAGTTCGTTGCTTACAGGTACTTTCATTTTGGCATGCATCTTTCCATTGTATTTGTTAATATGTTTCTCAATTTATTGAATAATCGTTTATAGCACATTAATCTGTTTTCATATCAATATTTCACACTTTGAATCTTTGTCTACACTCTTTTTATAAGAACAACTTTATAGGAACACGAACCTGGAATTTGGTGGAAAATTAAGAACAAATTAAGAAGAAGGTCGAGAAGGATTGTCGAAAACATATTTTTGGACAATGATGCATAAGTTTTTCACTAACATGTGGACATGAAATGTCCTTTCCGACATTAGATACTGTGCTAAACTTCTCTATTTCTAATTGTTTATAAACCTTTTTCACTAAAAACATTGATATGCAGACTATCTTAGATATAACATTTGCCTAGTGGGCTCTCAATCAATCAAAACATCCAAAATGCTGTCTTGAACATATACTGTCTTCCATTGTATTTCTAAATTGCTTACATCCTACTAGCTTAAGAACAAATTAAGAACAATCCAGCCTCAAAATTGGGGAAAATTTATGAACAGCCAGCCTGAACCTCAATGTTACTGGTTCTTATAAAAAATGGGTGTAGTAGATTACATCTTCGCATTGCCATACAACATTCTTTTGTTTCATAGCATATCTGTAGTATATTTTAATTACTATTTGTCGTTAACTTGGAGATTTATGAGCACCGGTATCTTTCACATTCAAATATATCCTTTTCTTTATTTTCTTTGTTTACCATATGCTTTCCTTGTGTGTCTTCATTACTGTCTATTCTTTGACACCCAATAGTAGGAGAGCGTGCGATTGCAAATTTTCAAAATTTCACTACCACTTCCATTTATTAGCACCCCCTAGCAAAGAGATTTTGTATAACCCTCCCATTTTGTGGCGTTGTGTAAAGGATGAATGATCCTTTATACGTGTAGGCCGCAAGGCTGATATCGCATAGCATACTCCCTGCGGTATCGTTTATGTGCTTTGTGTTTTTCTTGTATCTTGTATTTTTTAAGAATAAGAAGTATATATAAAAAAAGAAATTTTTCATGAAATTCGACCCCTCCATTTAGGCATTTCTACCAATGGTTTACCCCTGCCATATTGTAGCCTCCTACAATTGAGTTCCAAAGAGCACTTCATATAGCAGATTATTTAATATGTACGCATTCTTACACATCGGATTTAAATGCTACTTCCTTCTCTAGCATTACAACTTCATAATGACTTATCACATCCTCTTTGGTGGCGGTGCTGTTGAATTTTGTTTTCTTAAATAAGGTTGACGATGTAAAGATTGTTAGTGGCTCATATGACAGAACTTTGAAGGTGTGGGATATCAAGACTGGCCTTTGCAAAACTACTTTCAGGTTTCTATAATTTACAGCCTCATTCTAACTTTTACAGCCTCATTCTAACTTTTACAGCCTCATTCTAACTTTTACAGCCTCATTCTAACTTTTATTGTATAATTTTTGCATCTTTTGGCCTCATTCGGTTGTAAACTTCTAAATTGCTTGGCAAGATTCGAACCATAACTCGAAGACTATTCTTTTTTCATGTATTAAATGCAGTTAGTACCGGTGTGATGGCCCGGTGGTTAGAGCGTCTGCCTCACAATCGGAAGGTCGTGGGTTCGAGCCCCGGCCGAGTCATACCAAAGACTTTAAAAATGGTACTCACTACCTTCTCGTCTGGCGCTCGATAAATGAGAAAGGAGTGGGGAAGTTAAACGCGCGGAGCTACCAGTGGACCAGCTCCCCGCTGTAGCCTTCACTGCATTCGCAGACGCGTGGCCTAGGGCTGCTGAAACGGAGATGGGCGCCGCCCTATGCGTCATTAGCGCGGGAAGGACTTTGACTTTGACTTTGAAATGCAGTTAGTAATAAGTTGATAGTCAAATTATAGCTAGCAACATTTATTTGCTGTTGATGAAGATGCCAAATTCTGTCATTTCTTTGTGGATCGAGGATTAGATGTTGTCTTTCACAGCATACAAATTATGGCCTAGTTTTAATTAGCTCTAAATCTGGTACACTGCTTGATTGCAGCAAAAGCATTAGGTGGTTTCTAGAAATGATTCGAGTTTCTTTTTGGAAATTCGATGATAGGTGTATCATCTTTGTTTAACCCTAATTTGGTATCAGATACTCGACTCGTCAATAGTGTGAAGACATTTTGAATTACCTGTTTGTATGCAGGCTGTAAATCTTTCTGTGCACTCTGCCACAACAGTGCCATCTGATAGCTGCGGAGGATCTGCAAAAGAGCATTATCAAGCGCCACTTGGGCGCAATTAAAGTCAGCTTCAAATGGAAGCGTGACTCGGACAAAAATTCTTTAGACGAAGAAAAATTTAGCTCTGTAGCTATGACCTAGATATGAAGTGGGGCCACCTGGGGGCTGTACCCCCATGATAATGGACAGTTAGCAATTCGTGTCGCACTCAATTCACAGTAATAAACTAAGTTCGATACACCCGCATTTATGCCGAACTTGAACAACATTCTGGTCTGAATTGAATTGAATTTGACGCAACTTCAATGAGGTGCCATCGACAATTTAAGACCATCTCCCACTAAATGCAAAATGAAACGCCTGATCATACAGTGGTAAATATAAGAGGATGGATGAATAGAGTAAATATAAGAGGATGGGTGAATCGATGTTCTTTTGTACTTGTATGCAAAACCACAACTGCAATAAATTAGACATTACAGATGAGGTCTGCACACTTATCTTCATACTCAGTATGCTTCTGCAGTTATAATGGATACATTTTCCTGATCAAATTCGTTTTAGTACTAGTTATCGTATCTCGAAACCTTTGATTCATGGCCCCCTGGCAGTGACTCAGGGGAGCCCCCTTGTTAAAAAATACTGTTTATTTTGGGGGCTCAGACCCCCAAAATTCTTGTATTAACTTTGGATTTCAAAGTGATTTACCTTGCCTCCAAAGCATTTTCAATTGCTACGACCAATTTTGCACGGCTACGTGGTTATTGAGACATTTCTAATTGTTGATTAGTCTGTATAAATCTTAAACTATATTTTCATATTTGCACCTTTGAAAGTATGGGCGTGGTTGCAACTGGAACACACCCAACATGAGGGCGTGGTTCGCTACTGTCCCCGGGCCCCCTCTGGATCTGGCACTGCCTGATAGACTCATGGTGAATTGCGTAGTTCTCTAGAACCCTGTGTTCGTGTCATGTCTATAAAATTCTTTTGTGGCGTTTTCATTTCAAAGCTAAAGGCTCTGTTGAGTTTATCATATATTCCATGCAAAGCTCTTCTTTCTCTTTTGATAATCTCTCTTTTTATGGGGGCATTTATTGCTACATGATCTGGATTACAATAAACAAATTCAAATTAGCATGAGGAACAACAGTCAACCACATGAATCATTCCGATTCGTTTCAAGCTCTAGATTTAAATCCGCCCTTCTTGTAGCGTTCTTTTAATCATAAAACAATGGTATAAATTATTTTTACGCTTTTTTTGTTTTCTGATTTAAGAATTTTTTAAGCTTTAACAAATTAGCAATGTTTTTGAAGTTTGATAGTGTCCACTCGAAACTTCATTTAGCTTTATTATCTAATGTAGTTTTATGCTGATGAAGTAATTTCATTTGATTTAAAATGCGCTTTGCCGTCAATGCGTATTTGATGCTTATAATATTTTGCACCTTAAAACTATTTGCACTCTCCAAGTACACAATTTCAAGATTGCACAAAAATTTCATAGAATTAATCCTGTGTACAGAATATTTTTCCAACGCTCAAAAAGAAAGCATAGAATGGAGACGTAAATTTTATTGCGATACTTTTTGATTTCTTTCTTCTGGCAACACATATGTGACTTTCCATGAGATCAGTGAAAATGTTCATACCCTCAAAATGATCATATCGGAGAGGCGTTTCGAACACGGACAAGCCGATGACGTAATTATCTGTAGAAGATAGAAATGGGCCATAATGAACTATGATTTGTTGGCTGAGGTGTATGAAATTAGATTATAATGTTCTGTTTCTTTATTCACGCATATTTTTATGAAATTTTGTTTTTATGGTTTCAGCTATTGTTTTATTCCTTTTTGTAGAGGCCACCAAGCACCCGTTCTCTGTGTGCAATTTGATGATGAGAAAATAGTGTCTGGTTCCGCCGACAAAACTATCAAGGTTTGGCAAATCTTGCAATGACTGCCTTGGGCCGTATATTTTTATGTTTTTTTGTATCAATGGGTATGTCTCTGTACTATGCATCCATGCCTACGCGTGTATCCATGTTTATTTATCCATGTGTAGCAATTGGCGTTTAGTCATCCTCCGTGTTTATTTCAGGGCTCGTGCAGGTCCTTTGATTCCTTGAAAAGTGCTGGAATTTGAAATTTGATTTCATGGGAACTTGAGGCTCTTCGAAAATGAGAATTTTTCCTTGAAATTCCTTGAAATTTATGAATTTTTCCTGTTTATTTAGTTCATACCAATAAACCATGGAAAAATAGTTAAAAGATATATCCAATGAAAAGTTTAAACAAGATGGTACAAGAAGGCGCTGATCGTTCTTATACTAGGGCCGCGTGTCAATCCGTAGCATTTTATTTGAATTTTTTCAGAAGAAATGGAATATCCACAAAAGTCTATTAATTTACAGCTCCTTGAAAATCTTTATGTTGGTCCGTGAGTAGTCTTTGAAAACTCCTTGAATTTGCTTATGAAAACCCTATGCCAAACCTGGTGCACATTTTTTAATGAGAAAATCATAGTTTTGCCTGAGCCTCAATCTTCTTAACTTCCCCCGAAATTAAGCCTGAAATTTTCGTAAATTTTTCTTAACTTTTCTAAAAGAAACTGGCCAAAATGGTTTGCAATTTCGTTACTAATATCGTATACTTGAATTTGAATTCCATCTTTAACATTTTGAATGCAATAATGACGAATTACCGATTTTTGACCTATAAAAACACTTAATTTTGGAAATTGAGCCTCGTGATTTTCTTACGATTTTCTTAAGGTTTTGACGATTTGAACCTCATTCTCTTATAATCTTTTTTCTTATAAAAAGAACGTGTATTTATTAGCGTGGAGTTATCCGCATTTATTTGTTTGTTTTATTATTTGTATGCGATACACGAGTGTTATTTCATTCATGTATTATATTTAATATGCATGTATTTATTGTGATGCATAAAGTTAAATAAGCGTACTTAGAATCAGGATTATTATCTACTGTGAAGTTGATTACTTACTAGGACGGTCAGACTTTTTTAAAAGAAATTTTTGACCTAAAAGTTAGAATTGTTGACTTGATTTTTACTTTTACACATCCACGACTCAAACCCTTCCTTATTTCAACCTAGGAAAATACAACCCACTTTAAAAAAATTTATTCTCCTAACGTTTCTTTTCAAACGATTTTGTTAAAAAACGAAAAAACTTGGTTCCAGTAGTTTTGCAATTTTCTAACAGCTCTTCAGTAGCGGACAGTGTTTGCGTCAACACTCATTCCTTCGCTTAGGAGCTCTAAAACGTCACTCACTTGTAGCGTTCAGAATATAGGTTTGGAATTGCATATATTTTCCCCAAAGGTAAGCTTCTGAATCCATGTGATGACCTTGAAACAAGCATATTTACTGTAGATTATTTTCCAGTTCACCGGTTGTACCAAGTCCCAGAAGCATGATTCAGATCATGACATCACTAAATAAAGACTAATGAAAGCTTAACTAACTCAACTCTGTAAAGTAAATATACATACGTGCATTACAATCTGCTTTTGACGTTTATGACCGAATTGAATATTTGACTTTATTCCAGAAAATTAAAATTTTTAACTTTATTTTAACCAAATTTGACTTAACGACTTTCTGACCGCCCTACTTCTTACGAAATATAAAATCGCACACCGCTTTAAACCCTGATGATTTTGCTTATAGGTGTGGAGCATGAAGTCACGAAATTGTCTTGCCAC